>JXTC01000084.1:692539-709752 GCA_002914845.1 Trema orientale | reverse complement strand
AAACAAGAACATAAAGTTCCTATTCTCATCAACTAAGTAATCTGTATATGAACCTATAAGGAAAAATCAAGAACAAAATATTAAAAAACAAAGTGAAAAATCTGCCACACCAGTACATAGATATACAGATATACCAAGTAAAAAAGTTAATATACCAAAGACAAAAAATGATATACCAAAAAACTAGAATAAACAAGAACATAAAGTTCCTATTCTCATCAACTAAATAATCTATATATGAACCTATAATGAAAAATCAACAACAAAATATTAAAAAATAAAGTGAAAAATCTGCTACACCAGTACGTAGATATACAGATATACCAAGTGAAAAAATTTATATCCCAAAGACAAAAAAAGATATACCAAAAAACTAGAATAAACAAGAACAGAAAGCTCCTATTCTTATCAACTAAGTAATCTGTATATGAACCTATAACGAAAAATCAAGAACAAAACATTAAAAAATAAAGTGAAAAATCTGCGGCACCAGTACGTAGATATACATATGAACTAAGTGAAAAACTTTATATAAAAAAGACAAAAAACGATATACCAAAAATCGAGAATAAAAAAAGACAATGTACCAGGGTTGCGAGTTTTCATCGCTGCTAAATATGAAGGAATTAAAGCATAAGACTCCTCGGGAGAACCTTGAATAGCATCGTAAGCAAGCTCCTGAGCAGTCCAAGCCTTAAAATAGCTAATGTTCACACTATACTTGTTGCGCATGTACTCAATGATGTCCTCGGGCGTCCTTCGTCTCTTCTTATCTACCTTGATCATATCTAAAATGCACCCACAAAGCACTTCACTTGTTGCTTGTCTATGGTCGTGGACAACAACATCTAATGAACAAGTATGATCACTAACATACTTTCTAATCATCCACAATCCACCTTTCTGACTCTTAGAAGCACGAAGATACCATGAACAACCAGAACCAATGCATCAAACTACAAGCCTATCTGGGCTAGACTTGATGGTTTCAAACTCAAAGTTCTTCTTAATTGCAAATATACCCAAAGTCCTCTGCAATAATATTTTATTAGCAAACATATACTTTTCCTTAATATTATCTAATTTATTGGGGTCTACTAAGTAGCCTTCAATATCATCACAACTAGGAGAGTTGCTAAAACTAGGAGTCAAAACATGGGAAGCAACTGAACTTCCAATGTTGTTGGATGAAGAAGAACTAATCTCAAATATACATAATGCACCACTAGATTTTGAGATTGAACCAACCTCAAGAACACCTGAACCCATCCCAATAGAACATGAACTAACCTGAGCAATCCTAGGTGTACTCACAGTAATATCTACCAATGAAACCTCATCATAGGTAATTATAAGTGGGTACTTCATATCACTATCATCTTTGGCCATGTAAAAATACCAACCTAATCCGCTGTCACTTTTAATCTCTAAAAGATTATTACTAGAACCCTCAAACTTTATATCAACAAACAAATTGACAATATGCCTTAATTGATCCAATCCTAAATATGCCTCTCCAAAAAGAAAATCCAAAAATTCCACATACCCACAGTTTTCATCAACCAATATACCAGTAAACCTATAATCCATGTATATTCTACTCTCATCCCAGTGACCATGATAACGAATAATAATAGGTACTTCACCATCCCTAGGAAAACATTATGAACATATGAGAAAAAGACAAGTAGTACACAAGGTACATAAAAAAATATACCACGTTCATAAATATGGAGACATGATATATATATACACATATATATATCTATATGAACCATAAATCAATATACACAAATAACTAACAATCATATACCAATAACAGAGACAATAATCTTGTAGAATGCAAATGGTATATAAAATTTAGTACATGGTAAATAGGATTTTCAAGTCTGTTCATATAATGTTGAACTCTAAGGAAACAAACTCATAAGATATGAAAATGAAAGCATGTATATAACTTCTTAATCCACTGTATATAAGATTGTAAATTAGGTATATATGACATACACAAAGCAGAAAACAATATTTATATAGACCAGTATATATACCAGCATACAAAATATATATACCGCGTATAAAAATATATGAACCATTTTGGAAAAAATTTCAAACCAAGAAAAACAACTCAGAAAAACGTAAAAATACACAGATCACCACTGATCATAAGCTAAAACACTATTAGATAGAAAATTAACTAAATAGCAACATACATTAGTAATAAAATAAAAAAAATCCCCAATTCAATCAAGAAAATGACCAAAAAATAACCAAAATAAATTTCAAAGAACATAAATACCTCAATAACTCGATCAATGTATTTTGTACCACCGGAAAAGAAGCAATTACTGGAAAAAGAAACCACCACCGGAAAAAATATGAGGGAGAGAGACAGAAAGAGAGAGGGAGAGAGAGAGAGAGAGAGAGAGAGAGAGAGACAAACAATGACCAAGGAAGAAAGAAAGAGAAACAGAGAGAGAGAGAGAGAATTACCAGTAGTTGCAGATGCAGAGAGATGAACCCAACAAAAAGGAGAGAGAAATAGAACAGGGAAGAGAGAGAGAGCAAAAACGAAAAAGAAAAAAAATTCCTAAAATAAAAAAAACTAACCTAATAAAAAAGGGCAAAAACGTAAAATTAAGTACACCTCAGCTTAACAGTTAAATGAAATGGACATCTACCTATAAAATTTAAAAAAATGACATCTACTAAAGTCAATTTAAAAAATTAGACATCTGCCTAGTTTTCCCGATCTTTTTTGTTACAACAGATTTTGTTCATAGAACAGCAACAACACAACACAGCAATATTACAAAACTCACCCTTAGTTACCACTAAAATTATACCTGCAACAATAATTACCCATTCATTTAGTTAGAAACCTTTTGCCTTACGCTTATAATCACATATACATGGCATGCATTTCATTAGCTCACGTGTAAAAGATTTCCAAATTTATCTATCTCCGAGGGGACCACACGCATGGCATGTTTAAAAGAGTGATAACTAATGTAGTACATTCTCTGCTGTAGTTCTCATGACTAATAGGAGAAGAAACAGGGATCTAAAACAAAATATGTTGTCTTTTTTTAGCATTAATATTACATTTTTATAGAAAAAGCACACACTATTTGTTTTATTGTCTTTTTCTTTTTTTCCACCCTTTGGGCAATAGGTTATATATGATCGTCCTTTGTGGCTCATGATCTTATGATATTTATTAATATATAAATATAAGGAGTCGTGATGTCAAGTATATGATCTAAGTTTGATGTTGTCAAATGAATAAATTGATGTCACACTATTTAAAATCTGAAACTATCTAAGTAATTTTTTTAGCCTAGTTTACCATATTTTTTCATTTAAATTTTTAATATCGCGTGTATTGAGTAAGACATTAAAATTGGACATAAGATTGGAATTCATTTGTCAAGCAAGAGTAATTAGCACTAGTTCAAGAATCTTTTGACTACGACGGGACGTGAATGTAATATTTTGGCAAAGAGACTGGATTGGATCCTGGCCTTAATGAGAGTCTCTCTCGATATTTCATTATTATACTCAAGTGGAAACCAAACCGGAATCTGCATCACACGTCAGATATTCTTCGCGTACGTGTCCATGAATTTCAAATGATTACTTCATATCACTAATTCGTTTTTGCAATTTTTCATGGCATATAAGTCACCAGCAACTATAAAAACTACCCTATATTATATGTAATGACAAAAAATTCAAAGGACAAAAACCGAAGTAAAATTTTCTCCTTTTGCTTTTCATTAGATTATATAAAACTTACATTAAGCTAACCAGGTACATTAGAACATAGTACATACTCTCTCACACAAAAAAAGTACAAAAAGAAAAATTAAGCGGTAAAAGAAATTAGAAGAGGAAAAAGAAAAAACCAGAGGGAAAGCAGAGAAGTTACAAAAAAGGGTCTGTTCCCCTCTATTTTTCTTTCCTTCAATTCCATGGCCATACTTGCAACTTTCTGTTCTTTAAATTCTCATTTAAGTAATTTCTTCTTTTCAATTTGCTCAAAGCTAATTAGTTTAGACTTTTGGGGTCTTCTCTTGGCAAAGCTATCGTAGGAGGCTGGGGAAGTGGAACACTAATGGTTAGAGCATGACTAGTACTAGTAGTAGTACTATTCTTGTTTTGCATTTCAATGTCGTCATTGTCGTTTGATTCAACGACATCTTCTCTCACGGTTTCCATTCGGCAAATATCGACGCTGTGATGATGATGATGATGATTTCCACAAGAAGATCCCTTTACAATCTCTTGAATTACTTCTTCTTCCTTCTCCTTGTACTCCTTGTATTTGCCCCATAGAACAGAGTAAAGCCCCATCACAATAAGCACAGCACCAAGAATACTGCGGATTATAATCCAAAGTGTAACTTTGATCAAAACCCAATTCAGTTTATGGTCATTAACACATAAAAGAAACAATTATTATACCAATATTTAAGAGGATACTTAATTTTTTTTTATTTGAAATTTGTAAGGTGAAGTGATGACATGAATGGAAGTGTAACTTTTTCTTTTCAAACTTTTTTGTGTCTCAAAGGTGTTTGGAACTTATAGGCTATAGGATGAAGCTTTATTTGTGTAAACGCGTGGTGAAAAATTGTGATAGATAAAGTTCAAGCGGGTAATATTTACCCAAGACACTAATTATAATTATAGGACTGAGCTCGGCTGTCTCAATTTTCAGTGCTTCATTCTTGTCCAACTTATCAAATCACGCGACATCGTATTATTTTTCAGATTTCAGTTTTACTGTATAATATGAGAAATTATAGGAAAATTACCCTCCGAGGTAAATCTTTTCGGCAAGGATGAAAGAGCCCATGATAGCCACAATGATCATCATCAGAGGGCTAAAAGCCGTGACGAAAACTGGGCCTCTTTTCTGCATTACTAGGCCTTGAACATAGTATGCTATGCCTGATGACACTATACCCTGCATAAACATATAAATCATATTATATATACAAATTATTGGACTATATTCACCTATGTATATATGTTAGATATATGGAAAGAGAAAGAGAGAGGTACTTACCGCATAGGCTGCGGCAAGAAGATTCATGTCCCAACCAATGGTCCAAGCAGAGGGTCTATGTTCCATAACAAAGGTGACAGCAATGGATTGCAACGTCCCCAAGAAGCACACTAGTGATGTGAGTGACAGTTGAGCAGTATATCTCCTTAGAGTCACAGCCTGCAAATATTAAGTAACTTATTAATCCACCCGTTTTTTTTATTGTTAACACGAACAATTGTTTTTTTTTTTTTTTTTTTTTTGGGGGGGGGGGGGGTGGAAGAGAAAAGCCTAATTACCTGAAGGATAAAGAAGGAGGCCCAAGCAAGGGTGGCTATAATAAGAAGAATGGAGCCCTTAAGCCAGTCCTTATCGGCGGCGGCATCAGGGGCAGAGGAATTGAGGGTGTGGATGTGGTCAGTCCAGAAGAAATTGATGACTTGTCCTTTGTACAATGTCATCAACATTGCTCCCGCTACCGTCACTATTGTTCCCACAAATTTCGCTTGACATCTCACTTTTTTCATGTCCAGCTTCTCCATCCTTTTTTATTAAAAAAATAACACCAAACAAAATTAATATATTTTATCACAAAAATGTGAGAGAGAGAGAGAGAGAGGGGTCAGTTGGGTAAGGAAGTGCTAAAGTTACCTGCAAAGGACGGCCATGACGAATGTCATTGCAGGGAGCATGTTGCTCATGGCACAGGAGAACGTAGGAGATGTGAACTTTAGCCCGGCGTAGTAGAAGTTCTGATCAATCACCGGCCTGTCAAAATAGCAAAAAAAGAAAAAAGAACATTAAGATTATTAATCATACTATAACATAATATGAGGAAAAAATTGTGGAGCTTAAGTAAAACTTATTTTTGCTTACCCAAGAAGACCCAATACGAAAAGCTGCATGAAAATTGGAAAAGTAATCTTGGGTCTGACTTTTCTGCATCATACAAAAAAAAAAAGGGGGGTTAAGAATCAAAATTCAAATATGAGCTCAAATTAAGTAGAAACATGCATATATATTGTCGTATTCATCCCTGTATGTGTGAATTTACGTATTTACCTCTCGAGAACGAGAGCAAAAGGAGCAATAGCAGCGGTGGCAAAGGCGTGCCTATAGACAACAAGGACATAGTGGCTCATTCCCCTGTTCAGGGAGACTTTGGTAATTATGTTCATGCCAGCGTAGCCAAACTGAAGAGAGATCATGGCTATGTATGGCTTAGCCCTTTGAATGAAATTACCAAAACATCCAACTTTTCCTTCCATTTTTGTCTAATTTCCTTTGAAATTTGAATCAAGGAGTCGAGAGAGGCGAGGGAGAAAATAGAGGATAACACTTGCAAGTTATGCTTTGTTGTGTTACCTAAGTTTAAAAATGGGACAAGGTCCGGTATTTATAGGCGTCACCCCACAATAACACATTTTGTATCGATTTGAATATGCGGAAATAATAAGCTCTGTTTATTATGAGTGTGTAATAATATTATTTTATTATCTAAACAAAAGAGGGTAATGATGTCATTGTGGATTACACGTGGCAAAAGGTGTGAGAGTTGTTTTGGTGTGGGATCCACAATTACTCTCTCCTCTACTGCTGTGATGTGAGAGATGGCAAAACAGGGGTCAGATTTGTGGGTGCTGATGCCATTGAGGGCCTAACTTGGTTCGCCAATTGGTGGGCCCTAAGGACCACGTGTGGGCCCACACTACACTAGGCCCAGCTTGTTTCGACGCGGCACATATCCGACGAATATCATCCGTGTAAATGTTTTTTTTGCCAAACCCAGCAACAGTACCCACCAGTACTATGGAGAGCATCACTTTTAAAGTTAAAACAAGAGATAGAATTGGAAGTGGACGATATTCCTTGTGTGATGATTGGCCAAAATTTCCGGATAACAGCGTGATTATTAGTTGCAATCTATGCTTATATATCTATATATATAGAGTACTACCAACTACATATATGTGTTTAGTATTGCTTATAGTGATATCATGAGCACTATATAGTGGTTAGAGTTACTAGTTTAGCTTCAATATATGAAAAAGGAAAATTATTTTTGTTGAATTTTGTTTCGGATAAAAGAAAAAGTAGGAAGAGTAAACAGAAGTTGTTCACTTTGATACGGCAAGTTTTTTAGTTTTCACCCTTATCAGAACATAAGTTTTGTCATTGTGTCAACTCTCGCATACATTTTGAATTAGTATCCGACAATATAAGATAAAAGAAAAAAAAAAAAGCAGTTGGTGCTTAGTTAACGAATTGATGCAAGTAATTAAAGAACTATAATTAACTGCTAAGTGCGTATTTTGAACTTTTTCTTAGCAAAATATTTTGTACAAAATTTTCATGCATGCTCTAATTGCTTTATAATTTTATTTATGTGTGATGTATTATATTATTATAATCATCTCAATATCGTGCTTATCGTACATAATAATGGCTAAACTTTTTAAAGTTGGAAGCTAGCATTTCTTAATCGAAAGGAGCACGATCATTGCAAAAGCAAAATATTCCACGTTTTTCTATATTGCTAGCCCTGCATATCAATTACTTTGCTAAGAAGAATAAAATTTGAAATACATAAGTCACACTGCATGCCTGCTCGATCAAGAATCTTCCTCATACATATTGCTATCTTTTCTCCCATGATTCTTCCTTTTTTTTTTCTTTTTTTTTAATATAGTATCATATATCTTAAATGAATAATAGTGTTTAGCAACTTTCTTTATGTATTTATCTTTTAAATTAAGATGGCAATTAGTGCTTTTACGTATATCTTAGTTGATAGTTATTATTGCAATCGGTGGGATTGTTTATTCCCACACGAAATACTTGCTTCGACGTCTCACGCTTTTGAAACGCTAATAGCTTATAATTTAGTCACGTTGTTTTTGTTGATTGTTTTTCTATTATCTATCTTATTTGGTAATATATATGTGTATATATATCTATAATATACCATATGCCATACTAATAATACTGACAAAGGAATCAAACATAATATATATGATAGGGTAAACTGCAAAAAATAATACCCTAATCATTTAGGTGTTCTGCAATTTAAAGTCTATCTATAATACACCATATGCCATACTAATAAATACTGACAAAGGAATCAAGCATAATATATGATAGGGTAAACTGCAAAAAATAATGCCCTAATCATTTAGGTGTTCTGTAATTTTAAGTTTATCTATAATACACCATATGCCATACTAATAAATACTGACAAAGGAATCAAACATAATATATGATAGGGTAAACTGCAAAAAATAATACCCTAAGCATTTAGGTGTTCTGCAATTTAAAGTCTGATGTTTGGACTCTGCAAAATAATATCCTGAGATTTCTAAAAATTAATAAATGAGTTAATTTTTTGAATAACTTTAATTTAATTAGTAAAAGATAATAATATCATCAAAATTAGGGAGAATAATAAAGACTAATACATTTTTAATGGAGATATTATTATTTTTTTGTTATTAAAATTGGTCAAAAAGTCAGTTCAGGATATTAATTTTCTAAAATTCTTAATCTTAGCATATTATTTTGCAGAGTCTAAAGTTTAAATTACTGAACACTCAAAATTTACGTTGTTTTTTTACATTTCACCCTACATGATAAGACGAAACCTTACTCTTTTTTTTGGGGGGGATTATTGCATGCCTGCATGGTTGTCAATCGTTTGGTTGCCAGGTGAATTTTACAAGTTTGTTCGAACGGAGATAGGAAGGAATTTCATGCAGATTCCAAGTTGAGATTCTTATGAAATCTAAATGGAAGAATATATATGATCTATATACGTAAATTATAATACACACTAAATTAATAATAAAAGCTTTTTAAGCTAATAGCTACATGGTGGCAACATCAATTTTTTATCGTATTGACACGAAAAAGTTGAACAAAAACTATTGCTGCTTTGTTTTATTTTCTGCATCAAACGTGCTTTAGACAAATATATGCTGTGAAAATTCCGAATTTCGCATAAATGAATCTTCGATATGCTCATTTTCCGACTTAGTTTTTGCCTTTTTCTTTTTTTTTTTTTCCTCTAGTTTTCTAAATTATATTTTCGTTAGTGGTTTTAAGGATAAATGAATGAACACGACGTAGTACTCTTAATGAAGTTCCTCTTGATCTTGATTCTTGTCTGGCTATGAAGAAGAGAATAAAGAGGCCCGAACGCCTTGTCATTCTCTGAAAAGTGATGTTACTACTTGGGAATAGTGGCGTCACTCAAAGTCAACAAATATATTTATTCCACACCACCTATTTAATACACGGAAATGTATTATTTTACCCTCGAGAGCTTTGTATATAGTTTCATATTGCATAATAATAATTGAACGCAAAGTCATGTAAAAGTACGAAAATGCTCTGGCATTGCTTCATCACTTCACCTCATCGGAAGTACTACGTACAGTCAGTACATATTCTACGAACAATATTAATTGTGAACGAAAAAAATAATATCTGAAATTTGTACTGTAATTTAAATTTTAAAGTTTGAATTCTGCAAAATTATACTTAAAATTAAAAAAATTAATACCTGGACTCATTTTTTACCAATCTTAATAACAAAAAAACAAGAATATTCTCCATTAAAACTGGATTAGTCCTTATTATTCTCCTTAATTTTGAAGATATATACTATTGTCTTTTATTAGTTAAAGTTATTCAAAAATTAATTCAGTATATTAATTTTAAAAAAAATTTAATTTCAGTATATTATTTTGCATAATCCAAATTCCAGAGTTAAAATTATAGAATACCAAAACTTGAAAGTATTTTTTTAGTAATTAATTAAGTATAGGATAAATTTTTGTCTGCATGCGTTTCCACTTGAGCTTTATAATCAAGAGAAATTGCCCCAAAGCTTTCCAAAAGCCACCGATCCAAGAGACAGTTTTTTTTTTTTTTTAATTCAAATTTTAGCCATGTAAAAGGTTTACATTAGTTTCTTTTAATAATTAAACCTTTAACAAGTAGTTTTAATTTACTGTTAGTCTCAGTACATGTCATTTCCTTCAAATGATATAATACTGTGTTAGAGAATAATATAATATGAGATGGGAGTTCGAATAACAAATAAGGATAAGAATATTGCGCGACTTATAAAAAGTTTATGGACCAGTACGATCTTTGTTTTATACTTTAAGAACCAATAGTCACCTCTGAGCATAATTGAAGAACCAACGAAATGATTTTTATAGTCATGTACGTACTAATACTCTTAACAAGAAAAGATATAGAGTTCTTGAGTGGATATCATGAATGTGTACTTTGCCACAGCATGAGGAATTTCAGCTAGATGGGTCTGAAGACTGAAAACATGATGATTTGAGAGCTGAGGCATTAGCAGATATGTCTACGTACAGATTCTCTGAATGAAACTTTCAGCACGGGTTAATGATATTTGACTGGAAATTACAATAATATATGTATACTGATAAGAAAATAAGAGAATCAAAATTGAGAACAAATCTTCTTGTATATTTGATTGATGAGTATTACTCTGCATTTATACAAGTCAAGCTTCTGTTAGAAGACTAACTAATATTTATTAACGGCTTAACTAAAATCTGTTACAATAAATAATTAACTCCTAACATCCTCCCTCAAACTGAACGTAGAAGAGCTTTCTACTCTCAGTTTGTCTTTGAGAAATAAAAATCTAGAACTAGACAAAGCCTTTGTGAAGATATTCGTTGTCTGATCAACAGAAGGTACATGTCTAACTTCAAGCTGCTTATTAGCTACTTTCTCTCGAACAAAATACAAGTCAAACTCAATGTGCTTGGTTCTAGCATGAAGCACAAGATTTGCTGACATAAGAATAGTACTCAAGTTATCACACCACACAATGGGAATTTGTGAATGTGCCATCTTCAATTCAGAAAGTAAGGACTGGATCCATGTAATTTCAGCAGTCAAGGAAACTAAACTTCGATATTCAGCTTCAGTACTGCTACGAGAGATTATGCTTTGTTTCTTTGAACTCCACGAAACAAGGTTGGCACCAAGATAGACACAAAAACCACTAGTTGACTGTCTATCATTAGGGTCTGAAACCCAATCTGCATCACAGAAGCCCACAATGTTCAGCTGTGGAGATTTCTATAAAAACAGTCCATGATTCATTGTGCCTCTCAAGTAGCGAAGGATTCGCTTTACTGTTTTCCAGTGAGCCTCCAATGGATTTTGCAGAAATTGACAAACTCGGTTAACTGAGTAAGCAAGTTCTGTTGAGTGATGGTCACATACTGAAGTGCACCGACCACACTTTTATAAAGTTAAACATCTGTCACTGGATCACTGTCAAAAGTAGTAAGTTTCTCCCCTCCAAACATTGGTGTTGAGAGACCATTTTCATACTGCATTTTTCCTCGACACAACAGATCAGTGATATATTTAGTTTGATTAAGATAGAGACCAGTTAAGTTTCTTTTAACGTCAATACCTAAGAAGTATTCCACGACACCCAAATCTTTTAAAGCAAACTGACTATGTAACTGTTGAACAAGCTTATTGATCTCAAGTTGAGAACTGCCAGTAATTAATATGTCATCGACATACACTAGAACAAAGATAGTATGCTGTGAAGTATGCTTGATAAAAAGAGACTGATCAGATCGAGCAGAAATGAATCCAAAAGAAAGAAGTGCAGAACTTAATTTGTCAAACCACGCTCTAGGAGCCTGTTTAAGACCATAAAACGCTTTGTTTAACTTGCATACTGAAGAAGAATCTGAAACATCCTCAAAACCTCGGAGGTTGAATCATGTAAGCTTCTTCTTGTAAATCCCCATTAAGAAATGCATTATTCACTTCCAGTTGATGAATTGGCCAATCATGAGTTATAGCAGTACTAAGGACAATCCGGATTGTAGTAGGCTTAACTACAGGACTAAATATCTCATAGAAATCAAACCCAGCTTACTGATGAAATCCATTTGCTACCAACCGAGCTTTATACCTTTGTACACTGCCATCTGGATTTTCTTTAACCTTGAAAACCTACTTACAACGAATCGCTTTCCTGCCTACAGGTAAAGAAACCAAGGTCCATGTGTTGTTTCTAAGGAGAGCCATATATTCATCCTGCATTGCGGACTTCCAGTGAGGCTGTTGTAAAGCATCAGTCACTGAGTGAGGTTCCTTAGAAGCAAGGAACACTTTTGGTTTATAGATTCCTGCCTTAGAGTGAGTGATCGTGGGATGTACATTAGATGGAGTGATTGAAGAGGTGGAAGGAAGCATTTCAGGAGTAGTAGATGATGAGGAAGCTAGTAAACATGAATCAGAAGCAGCAACAGTAGTAGTGGTAGGTAGAGGGATTGGAATATGAGCTGAGGTAGTACTAGAAACAGGACTAGGAGAGGTGGTGGAGGTATTAAGGAACAACCTAGAGTAGGAAAACTCAAGTTCATTAAATGTGACATCCCTGGAAATGTAAATTTGGTCAGAGGAAGATAAACATTGAAAACCTTTATGAATAAGACTGTAGCCAATAAAGACACATTCAGTAGTCTTGAAATGGAACTTATGAGAATTTTTAGGGTCCTAAGTTTGGATAGCAGGAATATCCAAAGACCCTTAAGGTAGAGTAATCAGGTTTGACTTTGAACAACACCGCAAGAGGCACTTTCCCTGCTATAGCAGAAGAAAGTAGTCTGTTAATTAAATAGACCATAGTCCTGATAGCTTCATCTCACAAGGTATACGGTAGAGAGGCATGTGCAAGTAGAGTGAGAGCACCATCAATGATATGCCTGTGCTTTCTTTCAGTAAGACCATTCTGCTCATGAGTTTGAGGACAAGAGACTTTATGAACAATGCCATGAGCTTGTAGAAAATTAGTAAAAGCATGATATTCACCTCCCCAATCAGTTTGAATAGCTTTGACTGAATGCCCAAGTTGTAGTTCTACTTGTGTCTTGAAATTAATAAAGTTTGAAGAGCTTCAGACTTATTTCTCAACAGATACACCTATGTAAACCTGGAATAAGAGTCAGTAAAGTGGACATAGTACTTATATCCATTAGTAGAAACATGTGGAGATGGACCCCATAAGTCTGAATGGATTAGTTCTAAAGGTTGAGTGTAAGTTGAAGTGGAGCTGGAAAAAGAAAATTTGTGATGTTTACCAAGACAACAAGCATGACAAAAATCAAAAAAAATTTTATTGATGCAAGAAATATTACAAGATGTAAGTACACTTTGGACAGTTTTAGCTACAGGATGTCCAAGCCTTCTATGCCAAAAACTAGTTACAGAATCAAAACTAGAGTTCCTACTATTGTTATTCGAAGAGAAAATAGTAGAAACATGAGAAACAGAAAAGAAATGACATAAGGATTTATGTTCTGCGGGTGAAAATGAAGATGGAAGCAGTCGAACACTTGAAGAGTCAAACACATAGAGCCCATTTTCAAGCTTCGCTTAAAGTAAAATTGTTTGGGTAACCTGATCTTTGACAAAACATTTGTTAGAATGAAACTCAAAAAAAACATCATTATCAGATGCAAACTTAGAAACACTTAACAGATTTTTAGAAATCTTGAGAACATGAAGTAATTGTTTAAGTTGTAAAAGCTTAGAACCTGAAGAAGAAAGAAAAGATGACTGACCAATGTTTTGGATAGTAAGTCCAATACCATCTCCAACATGAATCTTGTCCTGACCAGAATAAGTATCACAGATGACAAGATTATTAACATCTGGGGTGCAGTAATTAGTAGCACCAAAGTCTGGATACCAGCTATTATCTGTGACTGAATCTGGAGAAGCACTTATCAATGCTGTCATATGAGCAGCCATGTTAGGACCAGATGGACCAGTGGAGGAACTAGAAAAAGACGGAGGACCCTGAAAAGCTGAATTGAACCTGTGTCAACATTTAAGAGCAATATGACCAAATTTCTCACACACTTGATATTGAGGTTTATTAAAATTCCACTGTAAACGACCTCTGCCACCACCATTTTGGGGAATGAAAACCTCTGCCACCACCATTTTGGGAATGAAGACCTCCGCCTCCTCCTGGAAATCCACGACCAAAGGACTAAAAAGTACCAAACCGAAGAGGTCGAAACGGAGGATTACTAGGAAAGTGAGGACTATACGGATACTGAGGCTAAAAAGAGGGTGAAGCGGGGGAAAATGACCTCTTATTGGGATTAAATGGTGTAGTCAAATGAGCCAAAGGAGGTGGTGCTGAATTAAGACTAACAACACATTTTTCAATACAGGATTCTTGAGCAAGGTGCAAGGATTCAATTTCAGCAACAGTATAAGAATTAGTGCGAGTGTTGATTGTGAGAATAAAAGTGTCATAGTCACTAGGCAGACCTTCAAAAATAGCATTAATATGATCTTTAGAAGTAAGAACATAACCAACAGAAGCTAATTGATCCACGAGAGACTTGACTTTCAAAAGATAGGTATTCAAAGATAAATCGCCCTTCTTAAGATTCTGTAATTGTGTTTTAAACTGTGAAATTTTGGCCTTAGTTTGTGAAGCAAAATAAAGCTCAAGAGTTTGCCAAACCTGAGCAGAAGTGATATAACCTACCATACGAGTCAGAAAAGAATCGCCCATGGAGGAAAGCAACCAAGACAAGAGCAGTTGATCTTATTGATCCCAGTCAAGAAAGGCTTGATTAACTAGACCTTGAGCTCTATGAGCTTCACTGAGATACTTCAATGGCGAATCGAGCGTGGAATCAACGAAGGTTTGAAGAATATACCCTCGGATAGCAGCATTTACTTATTGACGCTAGAGAAGATAATTCAAATCATCAAGTTTCACCGAAAGGGAATCAGTAAAAACAACTGGAATAAAGCGAGACAAAGAAGAAGAAAAAGAAGATGAAGAAGGTTCTACTGTTGATGACGATGAGGCAGCCATGGATGATGGCTCTGATACCATGATAAGAAAATCAGAGAATCAAAACTGAGAACGAATCTTCTTGTATATTTGATTGAAGAGTATTACTCTATATTTATACAAGTCTAGCTTCTATTAGAAGGCTAACTAATATTTGTTAATGGCTTAATTAAAATCTGTTACAATGAATAATTAGCTCCTAACATATACAATATCCTCAGAGGCGACATCAATACGCTATTCGAAATATAAGTTTATTACTTTCTATAGATTGTGAAGTACAAAATATAACTTAACATTGATAAAAAGTATATATAGGTCTCACAATCATGTACATATTTTTTAGCTTGTATTCGAATATATATCATTTTTCAAGCTAAACTCAAGGCTAATAAACCTCCAAACATTCTCCTCATAATCGAGTTGGAAGGGATTTTTTTTTTCTTTTGAAAGAATTGGAAGGAAGATTTTTAAATAATCGTTGTTTTTTTTTTTCATTTTCTTGAACAAATTAGCCTCTTTTTTGATATTTTTCTTTTGAGAAAGAAAAAAAAATATCATTTTTGAGAATGAGCTTAGTCAGCCGTGATGTCCAATATCATTTGAAAAAAAACAAATAGTTGTGATATCCACCTCTGTGATGTTGAGCTCACTAGCCAGGTAAACATCCCCATTATATATCATTAATTAGGTTTCAAATTGTAAATTTACTTTTGTTACATTACCTGCCATTTACTACCAGTAAAGCTGATCACGTTCACGAAATATCTTTTCCTACAATCATGCACTGGCAAAGTTATCTCCAAAGGTTTTTTTTTTTTTCGTACATGTCTTTCTTTCTTTTGTGGTTACTTTGTCCCTATTGATCAACTTTTGAGGCTAATTCTTTTCCTATATGCGTTCAATTAATTGTCAATCTACGCAGAACGGAAAGTGTACAATCAAACAGGCAATTATATGTTCGAGTACCTATAATCCACGACTCTAAATATCATTTAATTCACATCAAAATCACGTCAGAATCAAGTTTATAACATATAAATTGTGCACATGATTTTGGTGGAAACGGATAATTTCATAATTAATAATATTGCATCACAATACCACATATGTAATATGTATGCGACCAAACAATTGTATAATGATATGTGATTGCTATTAAACGAAAGCATTCACTAATTCACAGCATTGATTATGTATGTGTTAGTTGTAGTTTTCTTAAAATATACTAAATTCGATCCAACATGAAACAAATAACGGGGGATGTCCTGCATTTACAAACATATATATTGGTAAGATTATATATGAACACACACATAATCATCAAGTTCTTAATTAACTCAACAAAACGTGAAAATAATCGATCAATCATCATTTAACCCAAAAGACTTAATTTTTGTCCAAATCGCTAAACTGAAAGTTTTTCCTTGCTAATAATGTAATAACTCGTTTTTTCAACGGTTAAAAAGTGGTCTTTGACTAGATTTTAAAAAAAAAAAAAAACAGATTACATATACGTTTATGCTCTCTCTCTCTCTAGACTCGACCCCCCCTCTTTATCTCTCTCTGTTCCTCTCTCGGCCGAAGACTGCCGAAGCAAGCCGCGCCGCCGCCCAAGCTCCGTCCAGCCAAGCAGATCACCGGCGAGTTTCCCCCGCGCCACCACGAGTCGACGCCGACCAGCAGCGACCGCCGGAGAAGCCCACCGGAGTCGGAGAAGACGAAAATATCGTTTTGACCCATTTTAGTTTTTTCATCACTAGCGAAGATTCCGGCCACCAAACGACCCCAAACTGGTCCCGTTGGATTCGTATCGTCGCAAGGGTCGTCAAGGTATACATATCTCAACCCTATTTCGCCCGGATCAAAAGATGTCATTTTTGGGTATTTTGAGTTTTGAATTTTAGTTTTCGATCTGGCCGTTAAATTGTGTTTTTGACCTCATTTTTGGAATGTACTCAGAAAATAGGGAAGTTTGATATATATATATATTGTGTTATTTGATGATCGGCACGAAAATCGCGATCGGACGGTCGAGATTTTGTCTCGTTTGGCGTGCCGCCAGTCCAGTGTGGGCTCGGGCCCGAATTGGACAATTTGGATGTCTAATCTAGCTATTTTGGGTACTAGAAATTCAACAAAGAAGTCCGTTCGTAGAATTGAAGCTCCGGTGAGAAGTTGGTTTTCGCAAGAAGACGATTGAGGGCTCGGAATTGGTTCCCGACCCTCCGGGCGATCGTCAACGACGCCTCGAGGACTCGATAG
>JXTC01000084.1:673196-684581 GCA_002914845.1 Trema orientale | reverse complement strand
CCAGGTTTGGTAGGCGACACATGGGTGACCCCTCCGGGTATGGGCTTAGGTGTCAGGCAGGCTGTTAGGCATACTTAGTGCCATCATCCTGAGTTTCATAGATGAGAGGATGAGAGCTCATGGGTATGGGTTGATTCGTGTCATGTGCATATGGATTGAATGGTTTTGATATACTGCTTTATATATATATATGGATTTCCGGTTTGGATTATATATATGTATGTTTTGGACTAAACTAACCATGCAGGAATTTTTCATCACTTAAATGTTTTCGATCGAGGTAATTATTTTTCTACTGTGCATTTTATACTCAGCCCCCTATCTTCCTCCTCAGGTGGTGTTCAGTGCGATCTTGGTGATCAAGAGGAGTAAGAGGTCATCTTGACGGTAGTTCAATTCTTGGTAATGCTAGAAGTCTACTGTTGTGGTGTTTGGACTGTTTGGATTTTGTATTAGCATTAAACCAAGATTACTACTTTCTAATTTGTCTGTGAACTTATATATGCCATTCTGGGATTTAACTTATTGTTGTGGATGATGATGATGATTGGACTTATATTTGATTTTACGTTTTCTAATTATTATTCGGTCTATGTTTAATGGTGTATACGAACTGTGGGAGAGGTTCACGGGATGAAATTCCAAATATTTTATTTTAATGGACTGTTTACAAAACCAAAACTTTTTAGACATTTTTCAAATAAATCAAGGAATTTTCCATCTTTGTGAAATTCTCCTTCTGTCACTGGCCCGGAATTTGGGTCGTGAGAAATAAAGTTACACTATCATATGACATGAGTGTATATATACCATATTTAGTGGATTCCAAGTCTGTCTAGCTAGCTAGCTGAGATTTCTCGTTTTGGCTACCTATGACAACTTTCACTCTCAGTACGCAATAGTTTTTACCAATGTTAGGTACTAAGTACTGGTTGCTTTCACCACTGTTTGCCAATAAAAGCCTCAATTGAGAAAAACCAAATGGACCAAAGATCACAACTTGGCAAAGCAGCCGGCGTACGCCACGCTGCATTTCTCTAATCATGAGAACAAAAAATTGGGGCTCCACTCTTATATAGGTATGTAAACAAAAGTGCTTTAACCTTTGCTAATATAACGTATGGTAATACCAGCTTGGTGAAATGACAATATAGTGCTATACAAATTGCCTTACACCGATGGTGAATGTTTTTAAACATATCTATCAGTTTTTGTTTGCGTACTGTCTCATCTTGATATCATCCTAATAATATAATCTCATGCATTCGTAATGTATTTATTTATTTTTTGTCTAGAATATGCCGACCTAAGGTTCTCATATTGTTCGTTCCAATGAATCTTTTTTAAGTTTTTGATTATTCGGGTTAAAAACAAAAATACTTTTTACCTAAGAACCTCCATATATATACATGTATTTTATGTGTGTATATATATATATTTATGTCTATATGTATGTATATATTCTACTTTATTGCTTGTGAAAGTCTTTTAACTATCAAAAGAAATTATGTAATTCTAGTATAATCTAACATTGAAAAGATAAATACAAGACATAAACACCCATTCGCTGCTTTATGGGCCAAGTGCATTAACAATAGAATTGTATGATTGTTGCAGAAAATATCTATCAATCAAACAGGTACAGTTTATATATATACTTTGGTAGATTATACTTAAATCTTTGTGTATGTAGGTGTGATTAATAAAGATATGATCATTATAACCGGGACATGTATGTGCGTATCATACGGGATTTTGTGCTAAGACACAAAATGTACTTCTATACTGCAGATATATAGTGAATAATTTTGCATCTCCTATTCATCATATTTCGTCAGATTTGGACAGGGCTTGATTTTAATATTTTTTTCTAAGTATATAATATTTTACGTGCGATTCATTTATAATATAATCTAACATTCAAAAATTTGTACTGTAATTAAGTACTTCTCACCCAAAGGCCATGAAGCTGCAAGAGCGTATGTATTTTATTTCTCAATTCAATGAAAACTAACCTTCCGGCGCTGGCATTAGGGGGAACTAAAAGCATCACAACTATTGGGACCCAACTAGCTCTACCATTTATAGTCCATGGATTATACAATATATAAATATATGGACACCAATTCAGTAGGTATTTTTTTTTTTTATCTATACATAAATATCATTTTAGCCAATTAAAATTTATCATATACATTTTTTATATTAAAAAATAAGAGAGAGAAAAAATATTAATAATGCACGTCTTTTGCATGCATTTTATTATAACTGTTGGATCACAATTAAATGATGATCTGACGGCTAAAAGAATATACCAACACATAAAGTTAAAAAAAAAAATACCTATTGGATTGGCAACCATTTATATTTTTTCTACTCTACCGATTGTGATCAATGTTTCTCAACGTATTGTCGATTGAATCTGTGTAATTCTAATACAATCTAGTATTAAAAAGTTCCATCATACCTTTTTTTTTCACTTAAAAATATGCAATATTATGCTAAAAGCTTCGGGTATATCATATCTCTATCAATGATCATACATACATTACATTATGTACATAAACACCCATAAGTTTGTACATAGCACGAAAGGTGTGCGTAAAGTGGAGCACCCATATAGGGACCAAATGGGCATCTAATCACCTCCCAATCGTCCTCAGACATTTTCGTGTCAGTAGACAAATTGCGCAACAAGTTGTGAAGACCAACTAAGAATGGTCTGATCATGCATGATGAACTCTTTTTTATTTCTCTTTGGAATTTTGGGATTTAGAAATGATTGGGATCGATTTTTGTGTCATAATTAAATTAACTATTAAATCATGCAAAATCCGAAAAAAAAATTGGGAAAAGGGAAAGACATGTCCTATAACTGATGTCCAACAACGTGAAATGGAATAGGACATAGCTGATTCAGAAAAAAAATATGTGTGGGGATCGTATAGGAAAGTAAACGTCATATCCTCATATTGACAGTGAATATAGTTAGTGCTGAGATTTTTAAGGGCCAGTTCCAAGAGGCAGGATCCAATTGTATCCAAGTCTTTTATTCATTTATTTTTAATTTTTTTTCATCAAATATTTCTTCGTTTCGTGACAAAATAGGATTCAATTAGCGTAGGATGCGTATGATTCCACTACATAATATGTATAGACAGAGGTACAGCAATTGGGTTGGTGGTGGAACCCAATTAGAGCTAGATTTTGCATTTGTCATATTTTCATATAATTTTTCTTGTGCAAGTACTTTTGCTTTTTGCTTTGTCTATATTTAGGCAAATTAAGTTGGGATTAGTTGGGGAGTGTTAGATATATATGACTTTCATAAACACATGCACTTAGCCAAGTGGGTACGTAGCTAGCAATGCTAGTAGTCTAGCACTACTCGCTAATGATTGGTTTCCAAATCAAAAACTTGATCCGTTATAATGTTTCTATTATAAATATATAACTATAAGGCAATTTGCTAATAGAAAAAAATTCTACCCAATACCGTTAACGTCTTGATAAAGAGTGAGCTATGTTTTAGATTTTAATATTATTCGATTACGACGACAGGATTTTAATTTTAACTCAGTTTGACGTGCGGTTTCAACAATTTTTTCGACATAATTAAGTCCAAAGGTATTTATATAGTACAATAATTAAACTGAAATTAATATGGTTAAGTTACTAAAGTCTCTTGACATTCGTCCAATCCAAGAATCTCAGAGATTGGATTCATTGATTAATTAGAATATTGGAATAACCAATCAAAATGAAAAAAACAAATATATGAATTTTGTATTTGCCTATAACTCGGTAGGTCTTTCAGTACTACTAGTGTATCACTTAAAAACATATGAGAATTTTTTTTTTTTTTTGTCTTTATATCATCTTTTAATTATATATCTATTTTTCTGTTGGCATGTATCGGACTACGTTTCTAGACACAATGCTTGCATTTATACAAGTTCATGAAAATATATATTTCAAGTACGTACCAACATATGCGCGGGATTCTTCCTTTTTTTGGTTGAGTAAATTAAATTCGGGATTCTTCCTTTTTTGGTTGAGTAAATTAAATAAAATTGGTTTGCTTTAATAATGTACATAGGCCCACATGCATGCACTCGTGCACTCAAACTCTTTCTTTATTTTTTCTTTTCTTTTTAGGAAACTTTTAACTAACGTTGACAGATCGCTAAAATCTGCTCGTTCAACTAGTTTGGAATGTATAGGCAAGCATGAAACACCGTTCTTTTTATTCCCCCCCAAAGGATATTAAAACATATTGTTGGGATATTTTTNCACTAACTTGGATATAATATTTAACCATTTTTCCAGCAAAAGTTTGTAGTTTTCATAAACGTCTAAAATCAAAAGCTTTCTGCTTTTTATCCCACACATTCTTTTCCCCAAGTACTTGATATATCTTATTTCTTTCAGCGTTCTTGACAGAATGTCTTCAATTTTTCGAAAAAGAATAGACAAACCAAAACCATAAGTGTGACTCCCCTTTAGGGCAAAGTTCCTTTCCGTTTGAAAACAATAATCTCTCGACTACTTATATGTATTAAATAACACGTACCCTCCAGTCCGTTTCTTTGCTAAAAGTTCCTCTATTATTGAAACCCCAAATGACAAAATCTTCTGTTCCGAAAAAAAAAAAAAAAGAGGACTGGTCAAAGATTCATTTCTCTCACTGTCTACTGTGAATCTTTATGATCGATCGACTTCGATTATTTATCAAATAAAAGGGCAGTGGATGAGCTAGCTAGCTTTAAAACTTTTTTCTTGTGATATCTTTATATAGCTTATAGTTTTAACAAAAATCTTTTTCTTTTCTCAAAAATTATATATTATCAAGTGTTGGATAGCTTGGACGACATTAGTTTAGTTAATGAGAAATCTATTGTCGTTCACTAGTCAGCTAGCTAATTAATTAGGTTGAAAAATACCGGCATATTTCTCTTTCAGTTGATTGAGTTGAAGGAGCTTTAGTTGTTTATCATTCTCCTATAACTACTAATTGTAATTCAACAATAACTGAATTTAAAGAGCTAATAAGAACAACCATGGTTGGATGTGCATCTTGGATCACATTAATATGATGGTCCAAAGAGAGTCCAAAGAGAATTGAAACTCGTAGTAATTATATATTAATCTTAAATAAAGTTGAGAAACGTATAAATGCAAACTCTAGTGGTATTAGGTACGAACTGTTAAGTAATTTCTTTGTTTTATTATTTTGCTTTTCTTTCTTTTTGTTCTTTGTTTGTTTTGACTGATCTTTTCCTTTTTTAAATTAAAAAATGAGTCTGTTTTTTTATTTTTAGGTGAAACATGAAAAAAAGAAAAAAAACAATTTTTTATTATGTGAATTATTTTGCCATGTTCTCATCACCTTTTATATGAAAGCTTAGTTTTAATTCGAAAAGAGAATAGGATAAAAGTGCACTTAATTAAATGTATAATTCCACGGTAAATTAGCAAGCTAGCTGATTGATTGCCTTTGAAGACGGAAAGCTTATTATCATCACTTTTGTTTGATGTAATTTGGAGTTTGGAATGTGACCCTCCAGCCAATAAAATGATGAGCATTTAATAAGAGTTCTTTAAGAATGGATAAATTTAAGATGATCATGAGGATGAAAAGAGAGATGTGGCAATATTTTGAAGAGAGACGAAATTAATTGGTAGTGTAGACTGTGTGCCCTGAACGATTTAGGCCTATGAAATTATTGGTGACGTAAATGATCTCCTCTTTTTCTTGTTCCTACTAATTTCTTTGGGCGCGTCTACAGTAGGGGCGTCCCTACATAGGTCCTGTCTATTCACCGTTAGATGAGAATCTGTATATCAATAGATTCTCCACAGATTCCCGTTATTCCCCACAGATTCCCGTTATTCTCCACAGATTCCCATCCAACGATAATTAAGGCATGACCTTACGTAGAGACGCCCTTACCGTAGCCATCTCCAATTTCTTTTTATGAGCTTCTTGCATGAAAGTTTTCCTTTCCAAAATAAACTAGGAAAAAGGAAACTTTGAAGTTTGACCGTAATAATGTTAGGGTTCTTTTTATAGAAAAAGATGTGACAACTATTTTTTATATTCAATCTGTACTGAACGCAATGGCAGGGTCCATGGCGAAAGTTCAAAATATTAATTTTGTGAGATATAGGACCAAAATAGTACAGATGAAAAATAAAAAGAAAAAAAAATGGACAGTACTACTTTTGTTTAAAAACTTGCAAATGGTTAATTAAGTACACTTTAGATGTTTCGACCGAAGAAAGCAACAAGTAGTGAAATGTTAGGGAGATTGACATCCTTGTTAATCTGAATACATGCAAGATTAATTGTGCCATTGTACGAATTCCCTTTAATTTCCTGGTAAGTTAAGTAGCTAAATAAAATAGACTCTTTTGTTATACATCGATAGAAAACTGCAATAAGAAGGTGAACTAGTCAAAAGTGAAGACACCGGTTTGTTTAAGAAAAAAAAAAGGTCAAAAGTGGTGAAGACTCACTGGTCAACTCGAGTCAAATGATCTTAAAAAGAAGTATAATGAATATTGAATAGACATATAGTGGCGAACTTCACAAAAGATTAGTTTGTAGCCTGGTATGATAATTAAAACTAGACAATATGATGAGTATAAATCACAAAAAGATTAATGTAGAAGGGATAACTTTGTAATTTTTCCTCAAGAAATGCAAAGACCACTTGTTACTAAGGCTGGCAATTTCTGACATGATACGACAATATGACTCGAAATCCGCACAGAGTTTTCGGTTTTGTGTTTCCCTTAAATGAGTATAGGTCAAAATCGGGTTGAATTCGCGAACTCGTTTACTAAACGGGTTGGGTTCGGGTTGGCCCACTAATCCAAAACTTACCTGCAATGACCTGTTTAGTAAACGGGTCAATTTCGAATCAACCCATTTATGACCCATATAATACCTATTTGAAAATATTAATGTATTTTTAAGACTATATTACATATATATATTGAGATTTTATATGGTTTTTAATTTAACTTTAGTAAATATTAGTGTTTTAAGGTCATAAAACATGTATAAATTTATATTAAATGTGTTAAAAAAATATTTTAACTAATTTAAATTAAACGGGTTAACGGGTCGTATTAGGTTGACTTGACCCAAATATGACCCACTTGAATAAACAGGTTACACGGGTCATGTCGTGTCAACCTGTTTATAAATAGGTTGGGTTCGAGTTAAAATTTCTGACATAATTATTAAACAGATCGGGTTTAAGTTGAAGTATATACTATTATATATGGACATTGACACGACACGAACATGACCCACTGACACGAATAGCCACCCTCTGCGTGTTACTTATGGATTACATAATTATATGGAATATGAGTTTTTAGCTATTTTTTCCAAAAATACAGTGCACGAGATAAATTATAAGTATCATATGACTCTTTAAAATTTTAATTTGCTTAATACGGGCTGGACGTCATGTCAGGCTTTTAAATTAAAAGAAAATAAAGTTGTTGATCATTAAGCGCCTAGATATCTAGAATACTTCAACACGTGACATACTCCTTACTGTACAGAGCGCTGTCAAACGTTGAAAGAACTCAATATTGTTTTTAATTTTTAAAATTTTGCATTTTTATACTATTTCTAATTATTTTAAAAAGTTATCTTTTTTTCCTTTTCTTTATCTTTTACAGTCTTTTTTTTTTTTTTTGCGTTAATCTTTTTTTAGGAAAGAATGTGTTTTTTTTTTTATTAGGATAGATTTTATTATTTTATTCTACTTCTAATTATTTTTAATCTTTTGCCCTTTTTTATCATCATCTTTTTATTTTTGGTTTCACATTATTCTTTTTAGGAAAGATGGTATTTTTGTTTTTGTTTTTAAATTTTATTCACGTAGAATGTATTTTATTTTTTTAATTAACTTTTTTAGGATAGAATTAATTTTTTAAAGATAGATTTTATTTATTTTGCATGAGTTTTTAATCTATTTCTGACTTTTTTTTCTCCTACTTTTCTATTAAGATTATTTTCTTTTCATCATGTTTATATAAACCTTTCTTTTGGTGTCTAGAATAGATAATATGGTATCCAAATTAGTCATATTTAATATATACGAAAATCCTAGAGGTTACCATTGGTATCATGCTAAGATACTATAGGATATCTTACTAGATTACCTATAGTATCTTAGCTAATTTACTTAGGTTTCTGGAAAAATTGAAGGAAGAGTTAGAGATTGTTTACTGTAAAATAATAATAATAATAAATAAATAAATAAATAAATTTTATCAAAAGTACCATACGAGATTAGCCATGGTATCTAAAGAAAATAGAAGAAAAATAAATAGCTTCCACAAGTATCCTACCAAGTTACTTATAGTATTCAGGAAAATTAGAAGAAGAGCTTCGTATTGAAGAAAAAAATAAAAATTACTATAGGTATCATACTAAGTTACTTATAGTATGGAGAAAATTGAAAAAGGAACTGAGCATTCAAAATAAATAAAGTAAATAAATAAAAGTATATGAGTTAGACTATGGCATCATAGCAGGTTATCATAGGTACCATATCTTGTTACTTATAGTACAAGATTAAGTATAATATTATAGTAAGTTACCTAAAGTATCCAAATAAAGGAAAATTTAGAGGGAGGAAGATACCATATATAGGTATCTGATCATGCTCCCTTGATATCTGGTAAATTGGGGAAAAAAATCCTGGTAAAAGAAAATTTGGAGGGAGGAAGATATCATAGGTATACAATAAGATTACCTTAGTATATAGAAAATTGGACAAAAAAATTAATACTTACAAGTATCTTACTATATTACTTATGATATCATAGAAGATTACCCATAGTATTCAGGTAAAGTGGAAAATATATATATATATATATATATATATATATATATATATATATATATATATATATATATGGAGATATTACCATTCTCTAACTAGGATACTTTCGTACTAGGTAATTAAATTAGGAAAAAAATAGGATAAGTATCCTATTAGGATACTTATGGTATCCAAATATGGGAATAAGATTTTGAAGTCTTTTATATCGAAACAAAAAAAAAAAAAGGAGTTTATTATATATATCTTAACAAGATAATTTTGCTTTCTATCTTTATAAGCAAAAAAAAAAAAAAAAAAAAAAAAAATTGCTTTCCTAAAAATATATAAGGAGTTGAGTGTTCCATATAAAAAAGGAAAAAAAGAATTTACTATAAGTATCTTAACAAGTTACTTATTATATCCAGAAAATGAGAAAAGGAGTCAGCTAATTGTATTTAAAAAAAGAAAGGATTCTTAGGAATTGGTTTTATTAAAAATATGTAACTATTAGAATATATGTTGGTGCAATTAAATTTTTTTTTTTTTTTTTTGAATGTCCAGTGCAATTAATATTATCAATTAGTAAAATTTAAAATAAAGCCACAAATAAAATTAAAAGTTTTATGAGAAGAAAAGCTTTAAAAAAAAACCCAACAAACGTTAAATAAACTTTTTTTCCTAAAAAAAAAAGTAGAATTTACACCTAAGGGGTCTACTAAATCTTTGTGATGAAAAATAAGACTCACTCATTAATATTTTCAAAACTATCCCAAAAAACTAACCCCAATTGCCATGTCACACATGCAAAATTACTTGAATACCCTATTTCTTTAACAAATTTCAAACTATTTTAGCCACCACCACCAGTCCCGATCCGATCCTGACGGCGATGCCTCCGCTCTACTAGGGTCGAAAAATTTCGACCGTGGTTGAACCAGTTCAGCCACCTCTCCTAGTTGTTCCGATCGTTTTTCAACTGGTGGCCGAAAAATTTCAACCCCGGTCGAACATTTTCGACCGGGGTCGAAGTCACCGGTCGAAATTTTCGACCAGCGTTCGACTGGCATTCGACCGTAGTCGAAAAATTTCGACCCCAGTAAAATATAGTTGGCCGTCTTTCCGGTGTTGCCTCTGTCACTTTTGAATTTTTCAACTTAGTCAAAAATTTTCGACTAGCATCGAGTCAAGGTAATTTTAGAACTCCGAAATATTCATGGGTTTTAGACACTTAAGCCTATTTTTCAAAAAAAATACCAAATTTACGACCTTTCAAAAATAATAAAAATCCGTACGACCTTTTTATGGCATTTTTCTAAATACTTTGAAAGTTAAAAAATGCGGTGGCATTTTCGTAACTAAGTCATCTTTTTTTTTTTTTTTTTTTTAGGAAACCACAAAGGTTTCCTGAAAACCAATTTGGTTTAATTTGGTTTCCTATTAACGGAATGTTCTGTAAGTAAGTAAATCACACGAAACCGCAAAAGTTTCCTAGAAACCAGTTTGGTTTCCTTTAGCCGAAAGCCCTGTACGTAAGTAAATCACAGGAAAGCATAAAGGTTTCCTGGAAACTATTTTGGTTTCTTTTAGCTGAATATCCTGTACGTAAGTAAATCACATGAAACCATGAACATTTCCGGGAAATCATTATGGTTTCTTTTTTCCAGAATGTCCTGTAGCTAAGTAAATCACAGAAAACTATCGTAGTTTCCAAAGATCTTGTATGTAAGTAAATCACATGAAATCATGAACATTTCTGGGAAATCATTGTGGTTTTCTTTTTGCAGAATTTCCTGTAGCTAAATAAATCACAGGAAACCATCATAGTTTTCTTTTAGCAGATTGCCCTGTAGCTAAGTAAATCATAAGAAACTACAAAAATTTCCTAGAAACTATTGTAGTTTCTTTTTCAAATCACAGGAAACAATGAAAGTTTCCTAAAAACTATTGTGATTTTTTTTTTTAAGAATGCCCTGTAACAAGTATTGGGTGAGGTATTGAACAAGGACACTAAAGAATATGATCAAGTTCTCAAATTAAGTAATTATATTTTTGAAGTAAAAGCAACAGAAATATATATTGGTTTTTGGATTATGGCAGCTAGTTTCCAATAACCAAATTGGTTTCTAGTAATCAATAATTGAATTAACCAAATAGTTCTACTGTTTATGATAGAAACTAATTTAGTTTTCAGTTTTTATTAACTAAATAGTTATGATATTTATGGTGAAAACCAATAAAGTTGTTGGATTTTAGTAACCAATTTGGTTTCTAGTTTCCAAAAATCAATTAGTTTATGATTTTTAATAAGAAATTAGTAATTAGTTTTAAGAGTGATCAATTACAAGTAAACTAGTAGAAAAAAGAAACAAGAAAAAATAGAAATTCTAAGACGTTATTTAATCTTTATTAGCAAAAATTTGTTATTTTTCTAAAAAAAGGTAGTACAAAAATAAGTAAAAGTTTGGGCATAATATTCTTAGTATTATTTATCAAAAGATAGTGTTTTTTTTTTTTTTTTTGAGGTCAAACAAAA
>JXTC01000084.1:645417-656170 GCA_002914845.1 Trema orientale | reverse complement strand
ATTATTGTAGACAAATAATTTATCTAGACAAACTGTGCAATAACAGAAATAAAGTAATATCCAGTACATTATTTATAAGAGGTGGAATTGGGGACCTATGGACCTATAATTCAAGCTCCAATAAATTATGACAATTAATTAAACTCTTTAATTAATTTGTTTAATTTATTAATTTCAATATTACTCTACCAAAAATACGGAATTACACTTTTGAAGTTACAGAATTAATTTACTCATAAAACAGTAAACAGTCCATTGATTTAATCATTACATGTAGTTCAGTTTTCCATAGATAATTCATAATTGAAGCTAGGTCATGTTTTGTTTACCTCTACAATTGCATCTTTATCCTTATGTACCATTGATTTTCCAATGAATAATTAATTTATAAATTTATTATAAATTAAGTACTCATATTGTTTAAGTCCTGAATCAATATACAGAGGAATTATCTTTCTAGCTTCTTAATAGAAGGAATGGATTCCACATCTGTAAGTTACATTACCAGCTACTCATCTCATCATACTCACAAGATACAAATATTTCGGATTGTTTAGGAAACGGACCTTTAACAAATATGTTAACGAATATAATGTTATAAATAGGAGTCTATAACTACTCATGATTAAGATTGATTTATATATGATCATCTAGTAATATTATTTGAACTCTTAATAGTTAATAGACTTTAGGTGAGATTCAAATCATGTCTGGTCTAGTCCTATATATTCGAATTATATAAAGTACCTATATTGTGATGTCAACACATTAATAGTCCGGATAAGACTATTACATTCTCAATGTTAATAAACCGTACTAATAATATTTAGCTAAAGATCTCAAACTTTAGTTAATTATTACGGACTATATTTAGCTTATTATCTATAAATTTAATCCTCATCTATATAATACTTATAATTAAATTTGTGATCACATAAATAAATTAGAGAGTTTCTGATATTTAAAAACATATAAATTATGCAAATAAAAAAATGTCATTTTATTAATTCAGCAAAAATCTAAAATAGACATACTTTCAAGACATAAACTCTAACAATGATGACTTTTCAAATTTTAGCTTAAAATCACATGCATATCCAATGAAGTAGCTAAAGCAACCTTTCACAAATCCTTTAAGCATTTAAAATGCCTTTAGAAGCAGCTAATCCAAGAACTCTTAGTCCTTCAATAGATCCATCCGTGTTGATCTTTACAATGTTTTAAAGTTGAATATTTGAGTCATTAACATATATTCAGAATTTAGGACAGAACGACATCTGTAGGAATAGAACAAATATAATTAGATGATTATATAATATTCTTTGTTCCATTCCACTCATCCACGCCCATGACAATTTATGTATTTTACAATGTTAGGAAAGAGAGATTTATAGTAACTTTTATTATAAATGACAATTTAGTTCGTCTTAGGGAAGCTGTAAATGCATCACTTAATGGACTTTCTGCATTCAATTTCTATTTGCATACATACAAAAAATCTTCAAAATTTTATTAACATTTTGTACATTCATAATTTTCCAAAAATGCCCTTTTTATGTCCCTTTTTTTCTTAAAAAATTTTCTATTGAAGATCTGGATTAAACAGCTAAATATTTATATGAAAAAAGCCGAATTTAATGGTTATATTGACTCTTAGAGAACAAATTTCATTTGTTTCTTAATTACGAGTCCTATACTGGCCATGGTAGAATCTTGATGTATGTAGCAAAATTTTATGTTTTGATTTTTTTTTTTTTTTTTTTTTTTTGCTCGGAATCATGTTTTGATGATTGTAAAGTATGAAAAGAGAATTTTAAAAGGTTTACAGTGAATAGGTGTATTGAACTATAGATTAATTTGCCCCTTTTGATAATTTTATATGTGGATAAAATTATAAGTGAAATAAACGTCAAATTATGAATGTGTAAAAGCAATAACATGATGGTTTTAATTAGAACTTCCCATTTTAGAAATAAATATAAATTAAAAAGAGTTGCTTTTAGAGTTGGATCCCCTTCCTATTCTACCGCAGAAGAAATAGGATTTGGGCTTCTTAGTTGAAAGTCCGGATTTTGGGCCACAAGTTAAGAAATGGCCGCTTCTCACATACACGAAAAGACCGAAAAGAGTATTATCAATACCGGAATGGCCGATTCATTAACGCACCAAATAATTGGAAAGGACAAAAATATCCTTCAACTCCATGACAGCAACTTATTCGTTCCAAAATCTAGAACTCGACAATTTCCAGAGAAATTTTCCGAGAAAATCTTCAACAGAACTTCAATTTTCCAAGAAAACTTCATTCCATAAAAAGATTCAATAGGAAATTGAACGAAGCAAATACCAAGAGAAAAACATCTAACAGTAAAGAGAAAGGAGCAAAAAATTCGAGATAGAAGCAAAAAAATTCAAGGTATGAACTTCAATTTCATATCAGATTTATGGTTTTGAATCAAATTTTTAATTAAATGGCCAAAAAGAAAACTCAAGGTTTTAATTTCAAATTATGATGCGAATTGAGTTTGCATATCATTTTACTAAATCTGTGTTAAGTAGAAATATCAGTTCTTTCAAATTAACTTCAAAATTCTGCATGTACGTTGAATAAAATGTTTATCTATTTTTTATATATTAATTGAATGTCATTAATCAGCTAAATTACTATATTTTTTTTTATTTATAGAATCAAGTTTAACTGTTTTATGTTATATTTACTAAATCAATAAATAACATGCTTAAAATGGAATGTTTGGCATTTGCATACAAAGTATTTGATGAAAATTCTTGAGAAATTTAGGTGGAGGACTAATATTTTAAATTTGAATAAGTAGATGTCTATTTTTTAAATTTTATGACTAAATGTCGAAATATATATATATTTTTACAATTGGTTCTACCAGTTTCATTTAATATACTGAAATATACCGAGTATATAAATTTTTATACTTGGTATATAATATTTTATACTTGGTATATAAACATATATACCGGATATTTTGCTATAACAATTGAAAAATAAATATTTACTTAAATTAAGCACAAAATTCCGTCATTTTCTTATAAGACCCAAAATTGGGGCTTTTAGAAATATGACCAAATTTTCGGCCTAATTTTAGTAAATGTCCCTTTGTCAAATGTTATAGCAAAATATTCGGTATATATGCATATATACCAAGTGCAAAATTTTATATACCAAGTATAAAAAATTATATATCCAGTACATTTCAGTACTGTAACTAAAATTGGTAGATATGTATATCTACCAAGTGTAAAAATATATATACCTGGACATTTAGCTATAAAATTTTAAAAATTAACATCTACTTAATCAAATTTAAAATTGTGGTCATACATCTAAATTTCTCTAGCTATTTTACCATTGGGCTTCTGCTCATAGGTTTAAAAATTGAAAAATCCTGCATGGGCTAGTTTTTTTAAAAATTCCCGATTGATTTAGAACAATATGACTTTTGAGAAGGTTTAGAAAAGTATTATTTTTAATAAATATTTAGAAAAATGCCATATTGTCTTCAAAATTGGTATTTTTTATTGATACTCGAGCTAATCAGTTGGGTTACTTTAGGTAACTATTCAAGTTACCTCAAGTAATTTGATAGGTTATCTCAAGTATCTCACCAATTAATAAAAAGTAATTTTTTTTAAAATACTTTTAAAAGTGATATTTTTCTAATTAAATCTGGAATTTTTCAAACAATTTTAAAATAGGATATTATTAAATGTTTCTTAAACTTTTACTATAACAAAAAAACCTATAAAATATCTAATTTCCTCTTTGCTATTCTATTCTGATAAAATATATCAATTTTCGGTGAAATAAATCAACTTTTGATAGAATAAATCAATTTTACATAAAATATATAAATATTATACAAAGTAAATCCGTTTTTTTAATAACAAATGAATTTTTTCAACCAATTTAAGAAAAATAATAATTAAAGAGTTTCTACCCAAATTGCTGTCTTATTATTGTATTTTGATAAATAGTCGCTTCTTTATAGAATAAATTAGTGTTTTTTTGTAAAATCTTCAATTGTATATAAAATATATCAATTTCATACAAAATAAACCAGTTTTTTCGATCTATTTTTAAAAAAAAAAAAAAAAGACTAAAGGCCTTTTTAGCCAAATAGCTATTTTGCTATTCTACTCTGATAAAATATATCAATTTTCGGTGAAATAAATCAACTTTTGATAGAATAAAAAATCAATTATATATAAAATATATCAATATTATACAAAGTAAATCAGTTTTTTAATAATAAATCAATTTTTTCAACCAACTTAAGAAAAATAATAAGTAAAGAGTTTCTAGCCAAATTGCTGTCTTATTATTGTATTTTGATAAATAACCGCTTTTTGATTGAATAAATGAATTTTCTGTAAAATATATCAATTGTATATAAAATATATCAATTTCATAAAAAATAAGTCTGTTTTTTAGTTCATAAAACAATTTTTTCAATCAATGTTTTTTTCGTTTAAAAAAAACACTGAAGGCTTTTTAGCCAAATTGCCATTTTACTACACTATTCTGATAAAATAGATCAATTTTCGGTGAACTAAATCAACTTTTGATAGAATAAATCAATTTTATATAAAATATATCAATTTTATATAAAAATATATCAATATTATACAAAGCAAATCAGTTTTTTAATAATAATTCAATTTTTTCAACCAACCTAAGAAAAAATAATAATTAAAGAGTTTCTAGCCAAATTGCTGTCTTTTTATTGTATTTTGATAAATAGCCACTTTTTGACAGAATAAATCAATTTTCTGTAAAATATATCAATTTAATACAAAATAAATCAGTTTTTTTAATTCATAAATCAATTTTTTTTTTTCAATCAAAATTTTCCTTTTTAGCCGGATTACCGTTTCACTATTCTATTTTGATAAAATAGATCAACTTTTAGTTAAATAAATCAATCTTTGATAGAATATATCAATTTTATACAAAATATGTCAATATTATACAAAGTAAATCAGTTTTCAATGATAAGTCAATTTTTTCAGCAACTTAAGAAAAATGATAATTAAAATGTTTCTAGCCAAATTGCTGTCTTATTATTGTATTTTGATAAATAGCCGCTTTTTGATAGAATAAATGAATTTCTGTAAAATATATCAATTGTATATAAAATATATCAATTTCATACAAAATAAATCAGTTTTTTAGCTCATAAATAAATTTTCTCAATCAATGGTTTTTTTTTTTTAAAAAAAAAAAACACTAAAGGCTTTTTTAGCCTAATTTCGGTTTTACTATTCTGTTATGATAAAATAGATCAATTTTTGGTAAAATAAATCAATTTTTGATAAAATATATCAATTTTATACAAAGTAAATCAGTTTTTTTAATAATAAATCAATTTTTTCAAACAACTTAAGAAAAACAATAGTTAAAGAGTTTCTAGCCAAATTGTTGTCTTGTTATTGTATTTTGATTATTAGCCGTTTTTTGATAGAATAAATCAATTTTCGGTAAAATATATCAATTGTATATAAAATATATCAATTTCATACAAAATAAATCAGTTTTTCAATTCATAAATGCATTTTTTCAAGTGAAAATTACACCTAATACTCGTTTTTTAAAACTTATTTCAAAAATACACGTTTTTAAAACTTCTTTCAAAAATACCCGTTTTTATGGTCCACATTTCATATGAAAAATATGAGTGGTCTACATTTACAATGTATATTTTATCCATTAGGTACACATTTTATGTGTAAAATATAAACGGTACACATTTTAAAATGTGTGCCAATTTTGAGTGTAAGTTTTATTCATGAAATGCGGACTGCGGTATACATTTAATGAATGAAATATATACCGTGGTCTACATTTTATGTGTAAAACAGTAATGGTCCATATTTCTCCAAAAAAAAGTACAAAAACGGGTATTTATGAAATAAAAATAAAAAATAGGTATTTATAAAAATATGGTTTTAAAAACGGGTATTTATTAATTTTTCTCTTTTTTCAATCAACTAAAAAACAAAACACTAAAGGCCTTTTTAGCCAAATAGCCATTTTACTATTCTATTTTGATTAAATAGATCACTTGTCGGTAAAATAAATCAAATTTTATATAAAATATAACAATTTCATAAAAAAGAATAAATCAGTTTTTAGCCAAATAAACAAAGAGTTTATTTACATGTAAATTAAAATTGATCTATATTCGGATAAAAAATAGATAAAATAAATATTTATTAAGGTCTTTCAAAACTACATTCATAACAACATTTGTTTGATTTAAAAGGTTAATTAGAAACTAATTTTTTATATCAATTCAATCTTAAAATTTTGATATACCATTTTATACTGATCTACAAATAAAATTAATCTATTATTTTGAGTTTTTTTTTTTTTCCATATTTTTAAAAATAAAAAAATAATTTATATATATATGTTTATATATAACTTATATATAGAGAGAGCCAAATAATAAAAAAGGGAACTAAATCTTTAATAATGTATATGTAATATAAGTAAACAATTCCATTTGAATTTGAATAACCAAATTTATAAGTAAACAACTCCATTTGAGTTCTAAAAAGCAAAATATGAATTTGGTTATAATAAATCTCTTTATCTCTCTCATAATCCCTCAGTAATTTTAGTTTTTCCCATTTATACAACTCCATAGCTAATTTGTTGCGAAAGAATGGAATTGTTTCCTGAGTCACTTGTGATAAGTTTGTGTTTGTCATTAGAGCCATGAGCACCAGGGATTTGATGAAAATCCCATCTACCGCAAGAATAAGCATGAACAGAAATGTCCACAACAAACTGCGCACATCTTTATCAACAACTTGATACTTGAATAAATCAACTTTAAACACCTAAAAGAACAAATAAAAAGAGAACAAATAATCAGGAAACTGTACATGATCAAATATTCTAATATTTTTAAATAAGATATAACAAAAAATTTACTTACATTCATAGATCGAGACAAATTACTTTGAGTAAATAGCTCATCTTCCGCTAATTTGCTAAGAGTTGTTTGTGTAGCTAATGCTGCAATTCTATAATCAGCATACCAATCCTGGACTTTCTTAACACCATATTAACACCATATTCATTATGCATATAATCCACATTCTCATTAAGTGTAATACGCCCCTATCATCTCTTTAATACATTCACTAATCAGAAAACTACTTGTTTGATAGTGATCATTCAGTACAACATCAATAGAACACGTATGTTCATTTACATACTTGCGCAAAATCCTTAAAGAAACCTTTTATATCTAGATACTCAAACAAACCATTTACAAAAAGGAACTTCGAAATTAACAGTCAATCGTTCTTGATTAGATTTTTTTGGAACAAATTGGAAGTTGCGTTTCATAGCCACAATTCCAAGAGCAATACTATTTTTGTCAGCAAACATGTATTTCTCTTTAAGATCACCTAACTTAAAGGGATTAACAATAGAACCATCTACATCATCAATAGAGGGAGAATTATTACTAACAAAACTAATAATCAAAGAAGATGAACAACTACTAACATTAGAACAATAACATATATCTCACCAACAGAACCAAACTCTCCATTGCTTCCCTGATCAGAAAAATGAATCATATCCCTCATTGGCTCCAAATCAGCCGTAACTATCAATAGATATTTGGTCCCATTTTGCTCAATGGCAATATGAAAGTACCAACTAAGGCCACCATCACTTTTGAGTACTTCAACTAAATAATTCCCATTAGGACCAATATTCTATCCACAAATAACCTGATGGAATGAATCAATGGACTCAATCCTAAAGAAACTATCTTATACAATTCATTCAGAAAGCTAAGATATGTAATATCACTATTGACCATATACCTTCCAATTGATAATCAATATATTGTTATTAAAACAATTATCTAAAATATGTTTCTAATTGATTGAAACATATAAACAGTAAACCCAACTAACCTCCAGCCATTGAAACTGAGAAAAAAAATTGCGGAAAATTATTCACACTGTTTCTCACACTTGCTCACTGTGATTGATGGTGTATGTATGTAATAGTTGAGCAGTGAGAGGACCCAAATTTGTATTTATAGAGGTTCTCCCATTAAGAACCTTTAAATTCGGTTTCGTAACCGAAACCGGTTACCACTTCCGAGCATCAATGGCCATCAAAGGCCATTTACTGTTGGTTACCGTTGCACCATTATTATTGTAACGTTAAAATGTTACATTCTCCCACTTGGTACAAACGTTGACCCAAATTCTCTTGAGTAACAAAATACATGAATCATAGTGATAGGTCCCCATAAATGCGAGTATTATTAATTATGTATTACAATGCATTTTGCTTCCCAAGTTTCTAATGTGGTAACAAAACTTAATGAATAAACCCTATGTTTATTCTACGTCCAGAAGAAAATGCATTTTCTCAAGTAAAGTTCACACATAAATGAGAAAATAATTGAATGCATAAAAGTTTCGTTAATAAACTTAATGTATATATACAATTATAAAGAGGAAACAAGTCCCATTCTCTCTACATGATCCTTAAATTTCAACGGTTGCATACCCTTAGTCAAAGGATCAGCAATCATCAACTCAGTGCTAATATGCTCAATGACCACTTTCTTTTCTTTAACATGTTCTCTAATAGCTAAGTACTTAATATCGATATGCTTACTTCGACTTCCACTCTTATTATTCTTAGCCAAGAACACGGCAGCTGAGTTGTCGTAGAAAATCTTTAATGGTCTTGAAATAGAATCCATAACTCTAAGCCCAGAAATGAAACTCTTAAGCCATACACCTTGTGAAGTAGCCTCAAAACAAGAGACGAACTCGGCTTCCATAGTAGAAGTGGCAATCAAAGTCTGTTTGACACTTCTCCATGAAACAGCTCCACCGGCCATAATGAAAATGTACCCGGACGTTGATTTGCGAGAATCAACATAGCCAGCAAAGTCTGCGTCAGAATAGCCAACAACATCCAAGTTGTCCGTCTGTCTATATATAACATGTAAAGATTTAGTTCCTTGGAGATACCTCATGACTTTCTTTGCAGTTCTCCAGTGGTCCATACCTGGGTTACTTTGATATCGCCCTAACATTCCAACAGCAAATGCAATGTCAGGTCTTGTACAGACCTGAACATACATAAGGCTTCCAACTGCAGAAGCATATGGAATATTTTTCATAGATTCCTTCTCTAACTCATTCTTCGGGCATTGGTTCAAACTGAACTTATCGCCTTTCACTATGGGAGCAACACTCGGTGAACAATCCTTCATCCGAAATCTCTCCAAAACTTTGTTGATATAGGTTTCCTGTGATAGTCCTAAAACACCACGAGATCTATCTCTATGGATCTTTATGCCAATGACATAAGATGCCTCACCCATATCTTTCATATCAAAGTTTTTAGAGAGGAATTATTTTACCTCGTGTAGCATACCCTTATCATTAGTTGCAAGTAAAATATCATCCACGTATAAAACAAGAAAACAAATTTTACTCCCACTGACCTTCTGGTATATACATTGATCCATGGGGTTTTCAACAAAACCAAATGATGAAATTACTCCATGGAATTTGAAATACCATTGACGGGAGGCTTGTTTTAAACCATATATGGATTTCTTAAGCTTGCAAACCAAATGCTCACCTTCACTAGAAGAGAAACCTTCAGGTTGTTTCATATACACCTCATCTTCTAGATCATTATTAAGAAATGCCGTTTTCATATTCATTTGTTGCAACTCAAGATTGAAATGTGCAACCAATGCCAAAATAATACGAAGAGAATCTTTCTTAGATACAGGAGAAAAAGTCTCTGTGTAATCGATTCCTTCCTTTTGTGTGAACCCCTTAGCAACGAGTCTCGTTTTATATCTTTCAATGTTGCCTAATGAGTCTCTTTTGGTCTTAAAGACCCATTTACAGCCAATGGCCTTCGCCCCATTAGGCGACTCTACAAGATCCCAGACTCTGTTGCTCTTCATGGAATTCATTTCATCTTTTATGGCATCATGCCATAAATTAGATTCTTTGCAACTCATGGCTTGTGAAAATGTTTCAGGATCATTTTCGGCTCCAATGTCAGATTCTTGTAGATACACTATGTAATCACTAGGAATTGCCGATCTCCTTTCACGAGTAGATCCCTTTAAAGTTGGAACACCTTCTCCCTGAGGAGCTTGTGATTCAACTATTTCTTCAGGATCTTGAGGTAATTCCTGAACTTGTTGATCCACTTGAAGGTTTTCAGCAAGTTGTGGAATTTCAGCGACTGGTTGTTCAACACCAATTTGAACTTGCGGTGTGCTATGAACTATTACCAATCTTTCTCATGACGTAGAATGTTGAGTTTCTGTATGATCATAGCAAGAATTAAATCCCTGAACCGATCCTTCCCACTGATCATATCATTTTCTAGAAACTTTGAGTTTCTTGATTCCACAATCCTAGTAGAGTGAGATGGACAGTAAAACCTATAACCCTTAGACGTTTCAGCATAGCCAATGAAAAAACCACTAATTGTCCTTGGGTCCAACTTCTTTTCATGTGGGTTATATATCCTCACTTCAGACGGACAACCCCAAACATGCATATGTCGCAAACTCGGTCTCCAACCTTTCCACAATTCAAAAGGTGTCTTTGGGACAGCCTTAGTTGGAACACGGTTTAATATATACGCAGCCGTCTTTAGTGCTTCAGTCCACAAAAATTTTGGAAGATTGGAATT
>JXTC01000084.1:595018-641756 GCA_002914845.1 Trema orientale | reverse complement strand
GTTGCTCCCATTGTGAAAGGCGATAAGTTCAGTTTGAACCAATGCCCGAAGAATGAGTTAGAGAAGGAATCTATGAAAAATATTCCATATGCTTCCGCAGTTGGAAGCCTTATGTATGTTCAGGTCTGTACAAGACCTGACATTGTATATGCTGTTGGAATGTTAGGGCGATATCAAAGTAACCCAGGTATGGACCACTGGAGAGCTGCAAAGAAAGTCATGAGGTATCTCCAAGGAACTAAAACTTACATGCTTATATATAGACGGACGGACAACTTGGATGTTGTTGGCTATTCTGACGCAGACTTTGCTGGCTGTGTTGATTCTCGCAAATCAATGTCTGGGTACATTTTTATTATGGCCGGTGGAGCTGTTTCATGGAGAAGTGTCAAACAGACTTTGATTGCCACTTCTACTATAGAAGCCGAGTTCGTCTCTTGTTTTGAGGCTACTTCACAAGGTGTATGGCTTAAGAGTTTCATTTCCGGGCTTAGAGTTATGGATTCTATTTCAAGACCATTAAAGATTTTCTGTGACAACTAAGCTGCCATGTTCTTGGCTAAGAATAATAAGAGTGGAAGTCAAAGTAAGCATATCGACATTAAGTACTTAGCTATTAGAGAACATGTTAAAGAAAAGAAAGTGGTCATTGAGCATATTAGCACTGAATTGATGATTGCTGATCCTTTGACTAAGGGTATGCCACCATTGAAATTCAAGGATCATGTAGAGAGAATGAGACTTGTTTCCTCTTTATAATTGTATATATACATTAAGTTTATTAATGAAACTTTTATGCATTCAGTTGTTTTCTCATTTATGTGTCCACTTTACTTGAGAAAATGCATTTTATTCTGGACCTAGAATAAACATAGGGTTTATTCATTAAGTTTTGTTACCACATTAGAAACTTGAGAAGCAAAATGTATTGCAATCCATAGTTAATAATACTCGCATTTATGGGGACCTATCACTATGATTCATGTATTTTGTTACTCAAGAGAATTTGGGTCAACGTTTGCACCAAGTGGGAGAATGTAACATTTTAACGTTACAATAATGATGGTGCAACGGTAACCAACAGTAAATGGCCTTTGATGGCCATTGATGGCCATTGATGCTCGGAAGTGGTAATCGGTTTCGGTTACGAAACCGAATTTAAAGGTTCTTGATTGGTGAACCTTTATAAATACAAATTTGGGTCCTCTCACTGCTCAACCATTACATACATACACCATCAATCACAATGAGTAAGTGTGAGAAATAGTGTGAATAATTTTTCGCAATTTTTTTCTCAGTTTCAATGGCTAGAGGTTAGTTGGGTTTACTGTTTATATGTTTATCCATTTCCTAATGATTTTTAACCTTAGTTTTCATCAAGAAATTCTAAAACTCAAACTTTGTTTTTTTTTTTTTGGGTATAAAAAACGAAAATTCATAGACTGCATAAAATCAAGGCAGAGGTAATTTCCTTACTCTGATACCAAATGTTAGTAAAACAATTATCTAAAATATGTTTCTAATTGATTGAAACATATAAACAGTAAACCCAACTAACCTCCAGCCATTGAAACTGAGAAAAAAAATTGCGAAAATTATTCACACTGTTTCTCACACTTGCTCACTATGATTGATGGTGTATGTATGTAATAGTTGAGCAGTGAGAGGACCCAAATTTGTATTTATAGAGGTTCTCCCATCAAAAACCTTTAAATTCAGTTTCGTAACCGAAACCGGTTACCACTTCCGAGCATCAATGGCCATCAAAGGCCATTTACTGTTAGTTACCGTTGCACCATTATTATTGTAACATTAAAACGTTACACATATTTCTTAAGTTTATTCCAAGAATGACCAAAAAGATGAGTAATTGCAACCTTGCCCATACCTGAAAAGAAATAAAGAGCATATATAAATTGATTTTAAATTTTGTCCCAACAGACGATATAGACTAGAAATGAACCAACGTTATTACACTTATGAACTACATAAAAGGAAACATATATATATATATATATATATATATATAAGGATTACAAATAGAAAATGATACAGAAATTAGAAAAACTAAATTAAAAAAAAAATCAACCAAAATGATTGAAAAATAAAAAGTAATAAAAAAATACACAATATACAAGAAAAATTTCATTAAATATGCCCCAAATAAGGGCTATGTACAAGCATATGACACACCCAATAATTGTTCAAAAAATATGACTACACCCCATTGAAATGACTTAATTACTCCCGAAACGTTCCACTTACTTGCTTCAGACCTAGAAATTTCACTCGCACTCTTTCTTCTTCTTCTTCCCTTTTTCTTCTTCAAGGCTTCATCAATCTTCAATCTTTAACTCTACTTTTCTCTTCTTCTGAAAAAACAAGCTAAATTGATATTTATAGAAACTCATATAAAGGTATTAGAAATCAAAAAGAAAGACAAAAAGACGTTTTCACAATGTGCAAAAGACGTCTCTACAAGGTGCACTATAAACCGAAAGAACAAAGAGGAAATCTTCAAATGGGTAAACAATTTTAACATTCAACTGTTACGGCTATTGTTTAAAATAGTTAGGTATAAATTTTTATGTGTTTTGAGGTTGATTTACATCAAAAAATTGAATTTAGGTCATTTTTCGAGCAAATTACTCTAACTTTAGGTAAAACCTGCGATGATTATCGAAATTTTTAATTGATTTCGATTATTTTTGCAGAAAAAATTTAAAACAGAAAATTTCGATGAATTTCGATATAATTTCGATGAGTGTTCAATATATATCAAATTTCTATGTTTTTCGATAATATTTCGATTATAATTCGATAGAGATGAAATTTTCAGTTTCTGTTAAATACTTCGATAGACATCGAGTTGGCGTCGAAAATTTTGTTTGATATTATTCGATACAAGTTCAATGGAGATCAGTTTTTTTGGAAATTTTTTTCTTCCTTCATATTTTGATTTATTTATCTCTTAAATCAATCTTTATACGTATCGTAGATTTCTCGCGTGTCAATGTCATAATTATGTACGATCGGGATTAGAAATATATTGAGGAGAATAATCGTTGTCTTTTTAATAGAAAAAAATATAATGGCGTAGTTGTTTCAAAGAATATTTGTTACGCAAGTCTTGTGGAAAGTTTGTATGAGGTTATTGGAGCTGAGAAAAATTATTTTGATTTAGAACTCAAAGTTCTTTACAAGATGGATAGTGTTGTGCTTCCACCGATAATCCTTACTAATGATGCCGATGTCGAATTTTGGCTTGATGAGTATTCTATCTCTAATCAGTACCGTACACCTTTGTATGTAACCATGATAGAAAGGTGTCGTCCAAATATTTTGACGGAGAGGTACAGTCAAACGCAATCATATGTGCCTGAAACAGTGAAGGAGCAAAATAAAGATCATCACACCAAAGCTCAGCTATATGATCCGAATCCATGTCATTTGGTTGAACCCACTAATAGTTAAGTTCCACAAGGATCAAATCCCCTATGTGTTCTAGCAATTTGCGCTCTAGCAAATAGTTATAGTGACATGTATGAGGAGTTGAATGATTGTGGGGAAGATGACATATGTTCAGGAGAGACGATGGCTTTTCATGGTGACAAGACAAACTTAAACTCTGATGATGATCATTTAATGTCAGATGACACTAGTAATAATGACAATTATAACACTATGTCCCAGTTGATGTGTAAAGAGAAGGTTGGTATTGTACGTGGGAAATAGAAATTACAATTTGTTTATACCGTAATGAGTAGAGGTAAGTAAAACAACTAAGATACTTGGAACTAAGACACCTGGTACTTCAAGCAGTCATATGTAAAAAGTCAGAATATTGGAACAGGATAATATTTCGTGATGAAGATGTGCCACAAAGTGAGAATACCGCAGTTGACTCTGGCTTTCCTTCATCATCTAGTACTAGTACGGGAACACTAAAGACGGGTCAATTATTTCAGAATAAACTTGAATTGAAGATGAATGTGTAGTTACTTGCAATAAGAACAAAATTCCGATTCGGGATAAAAAAGTTGTGGAAAGATATATGATATGTAACTTGTATAGATGATAAATGTTGTTGGCACTTGAAAGGTAAAAAGTTAGAGAATTCGGATACGTTTGAGATACGTAGCGATGTATCTACTCATAAATGTACATTGGTAGTAAGGTACAAGGACAACCTCCAAGCGGCACCATGGCTTGTTGGATAATGCATCAAGAGAAAATATATTGATAATAAATCTAATTATCTGCCTTATCAAATAATGGAAGATTTTCATGTTAAAAATGGCATTAACATGAATTATACTAAGGCTTAGAGGTATAAGGATCAAAATGTAACGCGTTTGCCACCAATATCAAAATGGATCTCCCTCATATCATTCAGAGACTCTACTTTCCTAAGTAGAAGCTGATGAATAAGCACCCTAGAAAACTGTAGTAGAGATGCCTCGGAAAACTGTTTGAAAGGACATTTTTTTGCGCTTTCTATCAAGTCCAATGCCTCAAAATGTTCCTTGATTTTTGGTATAATCGGGCTACTTCGAAATACAACCTTCCCAATATAGTATTTCCTGAAGAGTACAATTAACTTCGACATATGAAATAGTACAAAAATCTAATTAGTTTTAACATCGAATAGCACCGAATATAATTGAAATAAATAGCATATTGTAACTACTGGAAAAAATCATTCAAAGCCCATCGATACAAAGTCAAAATTAGTCGAAAACAATCAAAATAGCATCTAATAATAGCCATATACCTAAGGCAGAGAAAAAAAATTGAAAAACCATCGAATTACATCGAAAACAATTCAAGTAATCATAAACAGGAGAAATAATCGAACAACAATCGAAGGGTATCGAAAACCATCGAAAATAGCATTCACATGTAAAAGAATCAAATTAGAGCATTGAATTAGTGTCGAATCACTATCAAATAAATCGAATTATATCCCTGAACCAAATGCATTGAATTAGTGTCAAATATAATGGAATATTATCGAATTATAGCTATCTAACATATGTATCAAATTAGTGTCGAATACAATCGAATATAATCGAAATATCTACTATACCAAATGCATCAAAACAATATCGAATACAATCGAACATCGAATTATCTACTAATATTCAAAATATCAAATTTGAATCGAATGCGGTCGAAATCTATCGAATTAAATTAAACATACATCGAAATATAGTTGAATACTATCGAAAGACATCGAAATTGATTGTAGACTTTTCAAATGCACATTTATCAAATCTAATCGAAATACTATCGAATATAGTCAAAATCTTACCCACTACAAACCATCGAATGTTCATCGAAACTCATAGAAATTAATCGAAATCATTCGAATCAGATCAAAAACGCAATCAAATGGGATCGAATTGAAACCCACTAATCAGTTCAGTCTTGATTACGCATTCAAATTATCAATTTCGAGCTATAGATTCAATGCATTATCTATACAAAAAAAAACTCTAAATTCCAATGTGTTCAAAAAATGAGAAAGAATCGAAATGTATCTTGACTTCGCTATGTTGCGAGCACAATTATTATTATGATTCCAAATGAGAAGGAGGTGTGTATATGATCTCAATCAACCTCGGATCCGACTCACAAAGTGAGATATTTGAGCGAGAGAGAGAGAGAGAGAGAGAGAGAGAGCGAGAACTCGAAGTTTGACTGAGTGAGAGAGAGAGCGGAGGAGCTCCAATGGCGAATGGAGGAGAATAAAAGAGCAGTTGAACGAGTAAACGAGAGAGAGATTGTCCATTTCTTTCTTTCTCTTTTTTTCTTCTGATTTTTTTTTTAAAACTAAATAACTAAAACTATGCTTTTAAGGATATTTTGGTCAAAGAGTCATATTTTTTGAACAATTAGTGAAAGGGTCATATGCTTATAAATAGCTCTCATTTGGAGCATATTTAATGAATTTTTTCATATACAAAACATAAAGAAAGAACATAAATAAATTAATAAAAAAATATATCACATTTTCATAAAATAAGAAAAATGAAAAAATCACATTGATGTACAAAAACACAAAAACAATGAGATGCAAAAAATTTGCCAAAAATTTAAGAAATAAAAAAATAAAACGAAAACAAAAGTCAAGGATAAAAAATACACGAAAAACAAAAATTAAATTAAAAATACAAAGAAAATCATAAAAATCACCACAAAAACACAAAAAATTAGAAACAATCGTAGAAGATAAAGAACAGAGAAATCAATTGACAAAAATAGAGAAAAAATAAATAAAACATTGAAAGAAAATATGAGAACTCACAAAAAAAAAACCCTAAAAATGCATAAAAAATTGAGAACCACGAAGAATAACTCCACTGCAATCGATCGACAGAGAAAAGAGAAAAGGAACAAATAAAAAGTTCAGTTGAAACAAAGAGAACGGAAAATCTAGAGAGAAGATAAAGAAGAGTCAGATAAGAAGAAGTTAGAGAGAGAAAGGGAAAGTTAGAGAGAGAAGTTCAAAGCGTAAAATGAGAAATCCAAATGAATTGGAACATTAAATATAAGGGCAAAAGAGAAAAATCAAACAAAGTCAAAAGATAAATTTTTTTAATAAACAGCCGTATTATTTGAAAACGGACATTTTTTTATCTCAATGGAAAAAACTGACATTAACTCTCAAGAAAAACGGCTATTCATTATAAATACTCGTAGGATTTCTCAAACAAAACAGTGGGCCTATTTACTTGAATAACTTATCTTGGCCATGCTTTGTTTTTGAAAAACAAAAGAAAATTTACACAAACTACTCTTCATAAATATTTTTTTTCCTGTTTTATTCCAAAAATACCAAATTTTAGGTATATATTTTTTTTTAATTTGGACAAAAAGAAGTGAAAAGACTAAAATACCCTTAGTGAACAGTATCTTCTCCCTTTATGAATTGGTAATTAGCAAATGATTACGGGTTTTATGTCACTAGGACAACTAATAACCCTCTGCTGATAAAAGGTCCTAGCTGAATAATTTATCAAAAAGACCTTTATTCTCATGTGACATATACAAACAATTAATTACACGCCCTAAGTGACAATATTAGAAAACAAAAAACCGTATTTCTTTTCACAATCTCACACACACACTTGATAAAACATATTTATTGTTGAACTATCAACTTTTGCTGTAACTTTTGAGATATCAAAATATGATACAATTATATCTAAGTTTTCATAATAAAAGATAAACATAATTATAAACTTTTTTTTTTCTCTTTGGAGTTGACATTATTATGAATATTCTTATTTCGTGTCGTGTTGACCCAATTAAATCGTATTACTTCTGGTTTAACTCACATGTCATGACCTGACGAAAATGTCATTCATCAAAGCATACTGTGTGACCATATATGTGTAAATAAAATAATTGTTAGATTACTTTATCTTTTTCAAATTTAATTATTACTTTACTAAAATAAGTTAGCCCATAATTAGATTTTCTTTTAATTTAAAAATTGATTAATTTATTTTTATTAAACAATTAAATTAATGAATATTTTAATAAAAACTATAAATAAGCGCGTCAACTTCGGTCAACTTTGTTTCAAGCTGGTCAACTAAGCCGATAAGTTTCGAACTGTGTCGTGTCCCAAATCGCTACCGATATTACTATGTCGTTATGTACGCCAACTATGAAGTGAAACAAATATCCAGAAGAAGATATTAGGATATTTTTCGAGAGATCTCCAAATCACTAGTATATGGCTATCGAAATTGTGAGCATCCACATGTAGGTTTGAAAAACTCTTGAAGAACAACTATATAGAAGTAGAAAAAATCTTGAAGAAGATAATAGGGAGAGAAAACAAATAAATTTCGAAGCTAATAAGTGAGAAAATAATAAACGTTTAGGTCATGTTTGGTATGTTGTATAAGGACTCTGTATTGTATTAATTAAACTTAATACTGTATTTGGTTGCGCTTTTGTATTGTATTATTTAATACGATATTAAAATTTAATACAATACAGAGAGTATTATCTAATACAGAATAAAAAGTCTGTATTACACTGTATTACATAATTTAAACTTTAATGTAATATTATACAATACTCAATCTCCTCTCTTTTTCTGTTCTTAATTTCTCTCTCGTCACTTTCTCTCTCACATTACTTTATTCTTTTCAAAAGTGATATTTTTCTAGATAAATTTTTAAAATTGGTATTTTTCTAAATATATATATAAAGTGGTTTAATTTTTCTAAAAATGGTAATTTAACTAGTGGTATTTTCCTAAAATATTTTTTTAAAGTAGTATTTTTCTAAATAAATTTTGAAAATAGTATTTTTCAAAATTAATATTTTAATGCAACATCTTAATACGAATGCAAAAACAAAAATAGTACTGTAATAAAATAATACAATACAATCCAATCAGTACAATACAATACAATACAATACGGCGCACCAAACATGCCCTTAGAAGTAAATTTATTCTAATTTTTAAGTAACAAATATGATGTTTTGGTATTAGAAAACATATTGAATTTAATTTCATAAAGAGTCACTTTAATTGAGAGGGGTTAGAAGAGAATAAAAGTAGAAAGATAATAGCCGTCGTAAAAACCAGTATTTTTAAAAGGGTAAAATGGTCATTTTGGTGAGTTTCAGAATTAGATAATGGTGGGAATTTTGAAATTTAAATTTTGACTTAAGTGAAAGCCTTTTATTAAAACAGGATCCAAATGGTAATTTGCAAAGATATATTTGAGAGAATTTTCAAATAAGGGACTAAAGGGCGAAACTCGTGCCCATTAAATGAGGGACATATGCCCCAATTTCTCTTTTCCCCTTTTCTTTCTCTCTCAAATTCTAATTCAAGTGAAATTATTCGTTAGTTTAATTCTTTTGAAGAGAACATTTACTGAAGTTTAAGAAAATCTAGTTAATTTGGAATAAAAACTTAGCTTGATAAACCTTTATTATTAGATAAGTGAATTTCAAGAATCTTTGAGACCGAATGTCGAAAAATAGTTTACAGGAAATCAATTATAATTCCAAGTACTCAAATTAGTAGTAAACTCATCCTCATATATCTACTTAGTAAATATATTAATATTGACTAAATAATTAGACATAGAAAGGAAACGGATAGGGTGGAGGAATTAACCAAGGAAGTATAAGACTACAAGCATAAGCCAAGTACTAGTCTAACGATTTGAGGATCGAAATGCTAAAAATTCAAGTATCGATTTTGTTTCGGATTTTACAAATTTATTATTTATTTATATTTTCAATTAAAATTACTAAAAGCCACGGTTTTAGATTTCTAATGATGACAACCATGCATTCTAATATAAAATGGTTATAATATTCTTTGTTTTATTAGTTAAGTTGTCTCATTTGTTTTAGCTCTTCATTTACCACTGATAGGGGTTTGTATTTTGGTTTCAACACAGTAGTACATTTCAGTTTTTTAAAGTTGACTTCAATCCGTAATTTTAAATTTTTTTAATGGGAAACTGGGTTATATAAGGGTGGCGTAACTTCCATATATGAATTACATCGATAGATATTATGAATTTCAAGACAAAAAAAATACTCATCTAATATGAACAGAGCAACTTCTTCGAAAGCTCCTTTCATATTTATCAGTCTACGGATCAGAAAGTAATAACTCTGCGTTGAAAATTTCTTCACCCATGGTATATGGTTGCTTTCTTACAAAACCCGATCTCTTACTTTCCGCACATTATTATAGTGATAAGTCCCGATCAGCCCACCTCATCTTATATCATGCCAAAACAGAAAGAAAGAGTCATATGCATGCATTCACAAGGTATACGAAATTGTAACCCATTTGCAAGCATTATTATCTTCTCAATATTTTATACTTTGTAACTAATAGTTGATTTACATATTAAAGTTCAATTCCAAGACAGCATAATTAAAAAAGAAAAAAAGAAACTTTTGCATTTTATTGAGATGTGCTTCAATTTCAAATGTAATTTACAATAATCCAAACATGGTTGGTAAATACAGTCGAATGAACTAATTTGACCGTTATAAGTACTTCAAATTAGCTAGACTATATCTCCCATAATCAAGCATGGTTAACCATAGTAGACAGAATTATGATGTCAAAAATTCTGACTAATAATAATGACCATATCTTTTAGACAATCCTATTTCCCAATATTTGCCTTGATGTTTTCCTTTTAAGTTCTTTGAATGATCAGAATATTCTAAGCTTTAATAGTTTTATATTTAATTACGTACCTAAACAAGTTTCCTCCGAATATAAAAAAAGATCGTAACACACCATTATGCATTACCAATATTTTTCTTTCTCAGTAGCCAGCCATGGATTTCTTCTCTGCAGTATCATTCTTCTTCCTTTTTTCACTTTCTCTATATGTCTATCTTCATTTTCACACCATCCCTAACAAAAGGTCAATCCGTACTGGTTTCAAAATCTATCCTATAGTTGGAACCCTACCGGGATTCTTAAAAAACCGTCATAGATTACTTGATTGGTTCACCGAAACCTTGATCAAAACCCCGACAAACACCGCCGTGCTGCGACGTCCCGGCAGTGTCTATGCCGTCACCACGGCGAATCCGCTAAACGTGGAACACATGCTGAAGACAAACTTTGAGAACTACCTGAAAGGAGACGGATTCATCATTGTTCTCCGTGATTTTCTCGGCCGAGGAATCTTCAACTCCGACGGCGAGCTCTGGAAGGTGCAACGCAAGACTGCGAGCTACGAGTTCAACACGAAATCGCTGAGAAACTTTGCCATGGAAAACGTTGTCGTTGAGCTCGAAACGAGATTAATTCCAGCCCTAGAGAAGGCCTCCGAAACGGGCCGAGTCATGGATTTACAAGACGTTTTGGAGCGTTTTGCTTTCGATAATGTTTGCAAGTTGGCTTTCAATGTTGATCCGGGTTGTCTCGGCGGAGACGGAACCGCTGGAGCAGATTTCATGCAGGCTTTTGAGGATGCCGCGATGCTTAGCTCCGGCAGGTTCAGGTACTCTTTTCCTTACTTTTGGAAGGTCAAGAGGTTCCTGAACGTTGGCACGGAGAGGCGGTTGAGAGAATCAATCTCCACCGTTCACGAATTCGCGGACAACATAATAAGGTCAAGAATGGAATCTAGGCTGGAACAAACAGAAGATCTTTTGTCCCGCTTCGTCGGAAACGACTACGATAAATCGCCTGAGTTTCTCCGCGACATTGTTATCAGCTTTATTCTCGCTGGGCGGGACACAACGTCTTCGGCTTTAACGTGGTTCTTCTGGCTCTTGTCATCTAGACCAGAGATCCAAGAGAACATCTTGAAAGAGCTCGAAACAATTCGGATTCAAAATCGGAAAAATATGGGTGAAACATTTAGTTTCAGTGAACTCCGTAACATGCAGTATCTACACGCTGCTATTTCGGAGTCCATGAGACTTTACCCACCTGTACCAGTCGATACAAAAGTGTGCCAAAACGACGACGTTATGCCGGATGGGACATTTGTAGGGAAAGACTGGCTCGTAACTTATCACACCTTCGCTATGGGAAGAATGGAGAAAATTTGGGGCAAGGATTGTTGGGAGTTTCGGCCCGAGAGGTGGCTTGAAGATGGCGTTTGCCGGCAAGAAAGTCCGTTTCGGTATCCAATCTTTCATGCCGGTCCGAGAATTTGTCTTGGGAAAGATATGGCTTATATTCAGATGAAGTCCATTGCAGCCTCGTTGATTGAGAGGTTTGAGATTGACGTACTGAATAAGGACACGTTTCCGGGGTATATACAATCGTTGACTCTAAGAATGAAAGGTGGTTTGCCTACTAGGGTAAGGAGAAGGCGAATTTTTGGTATGCCAAATTGATAGTTTCAAAAAAATGCGATCATTAATTACCAGCAAATAGCAATAAATGTTGTCCTTTCTATGTGTCATTAAGCTTAGCAATTAGTAAAATAACATCCTTTTGAGGTTTTGCCAAGCTTACAAATGTATGAGTTGTTGGAAATGTTTAAATGTTGGTTTGAAAAAAAATTTCATTCTAATCGTACGGTAAAGTCAATCGGCAGGAAATGCTCTAATTTTTCTCAAAATCGTAACCAAATAAAAAGTCACTAGCTTTTGATAGATATGTTCTATTGGGCTGTTTTGGTACCTTTAATCTCTCGCAAGTGTAAAAGTCTTAGATGATCTTTTTTTTAGAAAGATGTACAAGATTAAATAAGTTCTAAAGAGAATTCATTCCCAAATGACTTTTGCATCCTAAAGGATTTTTAGAAGCGATGCCAAGAGACTCATATATTAATGTGTTAGAACCAACTAGATACAAGTTGGTAAATTCATGGACATATAACTTCAAATTCTATATAAAAAATGAAGAGCACGTTTCGTATAGAATTCGAATCTTATTTTATCTAGAAACAGCTTTCATATAAAAAATTGAAAGAATATGAAAGTTATTGAAAGAATATGAAAGTTATTTCTGAATTTGTAGGATAAGATTCGAATCCTATATCAAACACTCCAGAAATTTCTTTAAAATTTATGGCCATCTTTTCTTTCCTCTAATGCAAGGCCAGGAAATTAAAACTACATAATTTTAATGGATGGTTGCCCACTTGTAACTTTAAGATATAAAACGTATGGTGATGATGACCACCTAATTTGGTCAGCGTATACCAGGTTGTTCTCTCCGTTTGATTAATTGTGAAATTTAGGAAGAAAAAAAAATATTGAAAGGAAAACGTTTCTAATTACTATGTTGTAATACCAATTAAATAATATTAGTCACGACTGAAAAGCCAAGCCACTGACGTTTTCCAAAACTAAAGACTAGTGATCATAGGTTTGAATTTACGTGGTCCTATCATAAGGTTTGCAAACTCCGTGCGAAGAAAACATTCCCTTTAAATTTTAATAATATTAAAGGCAAAAGACCTTATAGCCCCTTCACTTACGTTAAGAGTTGTTATTTTATCCCATCTATTTTGAAATTTATCTCACACACCCCAAAAAATTACAATTGGAGTAATAGTTTACCCCAGCTAATTACTAACGGCATTAAAAACAAATCTGTATCATCGAACCTGAATTCTAGTAAATAGAAGAGAGAAAAGGGGACAAAATTCCAACTTTTACAGATTGTATGAGCCCTAAAAATTGGAAAAAATTTGTATTTGAAATCATTTGTGAAGGAATCATCAATTAAAGTAAGAAATCATACCATTTGGTTACTGAGAACAAGAGCGAGAAAAAAAATGGATTATGCAAGTAGATGCGGTGGTGGCTTTGACGGGCTTTGGCGGAGGAGACAAAGGGCCTGTTTGGGATAGTTTTTACTTCTTGAAGTAAAAGTATAAAAAGATCTTCCTAAAAAAGATGGTAGGTCCATGCTTCTTTAAAAAGATCTTTTGGATACAAAAAGATCTTCTAAAAATTCATCCAAACACTCTTAAAAGATCTTTTGAGTCCTAAAAGATCTTTGAAAGCTGTGCCAAACGGGCCCAAATGATACTTCCAACTAGGGGTGTTCACAGTTCGGTTTGGTCGGTTTGAACCCCCCAAAAATTGACCAAACCGAATATGCGGTTTGATTGGATCACCAGACCGCGCAGTTTGTCATGGTTGATCAAAACCGCCCAAACCGCACCTATGCTTTGCGGTGCGGTTTGGGCGGTTTCCGCGGTTTGAGTTTTGGACTTTATTTTTTTTCTAATAAAAAAAACACTTTTTTAATCAAAGAAAAAAAGAATTATATCATATCTTTTACAACCTAATTGAAAGTCTAAAAATCAAACCAAAAATAATTATTTACCGTTATCTAAAATATTACTCATAAAAATTATGGCAAAAATATATATTATAAATATTTCGGCCGATTCGGTTTGAAACTGACCGCATTTATCAAAAACCGCAAACCACACCGGTCGGTTTGGTATTTTTTTAAACCGTAACCGACCGTAGATGAAAAAAAATTGACGGTTTCGGTGCGATTTGGTTCGGTGCGGTTGGTTTCCGCGGTGCATCGATTTTTTTGAACACCCCTACCTCCAACCCTTAAAGATGAAAAAAAAAAAAAAAAAAAAACCCACTAGCATCGTCATGTTAACATATTCAAAAGTTTGAATCGTAACGAACCTTCTTGTCTTCTCCATTTTCCACTCTCATTTCTCTATTTTCTTTTCCTTTTCCAGGTTGATTTTTCTTGTTTAAAGAAAATATTTTTGCTTTTCATTTTAATGACGGTTTTTGGGTTTTTTGTTTTTTGAACAATGTTCAAAGAGTGTCCTCACCAAGATATTGAAGAACAGAGGCCACAATTGAGTAGAAAATTGGTTTTGGGGCCGGTCTCCAATTAACGAAGATACTTACTTTGATGAACAAAAAACTTTGAACGGAAAATGCATAATTGAAGAAGAAGTATCTATGTCAAAATCGTCTCTCTTGCCCTCCCCCCCACTCCTCTTTTTTCGAGTACTTGGATTCATCAATACATACTACCATGTTGATCTCCATCTTGATAGAGTTTCTAGCTTTCCTAAGATTTTCATGTTCATCTCTTTTTCCCTTTCTATTTACCTGTCTTCATGATGATGAAGTTGTTATTCTATATTTTTTTTTCTGAATTTGTTTTTTAACATTGTTAACTATTTTGGCGGTAAACCACTACTCCATTTGTAATATTTGGAACGCAAGGGATAAATTTCAAAAGTAATAGAGTAAATAAAAACTCTTAACAAAAGTGGAGGGGCCATAAGGTCTTTTGTCCAAATTTTAACCATATTGGTTAGGGTTTTAGCAAAATTCACCTACTTCATTTAGCAAAATAGTTAATAAAACCTCAATCTCTATCAAACCAAAATTGTGGAAATCAAAGTCCAAATACTGTTTCTAAAATTACAATTCAACCCTTAGAGTATGTGTACTCCAATATTAAAAGAACCTCGCAATTCAACCCTTGTTAATCTAACATCTTCAAGCACTTCGCAAAACAAATATTTAAAAATAAAAATTAAAAATAAAAATAAATGCTTAAATTAAAATCAAGTAACTTACTCTCGATATCAACAACAATCTAAAATTCCAATTTTCTGACAACGGTGCCAAAAACTTGTTATGTCTAAATGTATATATATAAAATAACCACAAGTGCATGGGTTATAATCAAGTAATAAAGTGATAAGAGAGTTGTCGATCCCATGAAGAATTGGGTATTAAATTGTCACTAAATATCGGAATTATCATAATCTAATTTTATCTAGGCAACTAAATAAATAAATTCATAACTAAAATAAATACAAATATAAATACATAAATAAAATATAGAAACTTCTATGCACAAATGTACTAGGAGATTGAATTCATCTAACTATCAACTATGTCTTTTGATCATCAATTTCATTCTAATCAATTATTCCTAGTTTATAAGCCAAGAACCTAAAGGTATTTCTACTCCCTCTCTCGAATGCCGAGTGAAATTATTTCTAAATCTCAGTTCTAATATCTCTATTCGAACCTATAAATTAGAAATTCATTATATTCAATGGTTCTTTGATCATAATTTCAAAGGAATTATAGGTTCTCTCAAACTCTATACACACCTAGGTTATACTATCCTACGGTTGTTTCTAAAATTTCTTCTCTCAAGTGCCAAATTCTAAAAACCAAATCATCCAATTAGCAGCTAATTAGTTGAAAAGCATTAAGTATGGAGTAGCATAAATGAATTCAAAAATAATATCAAGGAACATATTGGAAATCAAGATATAGAATCAAATTTTAAGTTACATTATTCCCCAAGCATATCACAATTAGTTCAACATAGGAGAATCTAACACTAATTTCAACAAGAATTTCATATATCTAAACATATAATTCATAAATCAAGTATAATATAAAATTCAAATGAGACTAGGGTGAGAAAGAGAATAAGAAAAACTCTTTTATGGAGGTAGAACTTCAAGCTTTAATCTCTTCAAGCTACTCTCTCAAGCATCCTCTCCAATATTTTTGCTCCAAGCTCCTTCCTCTCCATTTTTGAGCTCTCTTTATTATATTTTCTTTTCAACTCTCCACACTTGAAATAGAGGCTTAAGGATGTATTTAGAAAGTTCTAAGATGATCCAGGACGAGTGGAATATTAACCATTCAATCAGATAGCATCAATGATCCAGATTGGCTCTAAAAACTCACTAAAAATGCGCTTCAAGATGCTGAAAAGCATTGCGGTGCTCCTTGATAAGTGCCGCAGTGCTGTAGCTTCTGGAAGTCTAAATTCAAGGCAGTGCCGCGGCACTCTCGGCTTTGGAACTCAGTACGACTGTTTTTCTTCTCAAGAGTGCCGTTTCTTTGTTTTAGCTCCGTTTTGCCTGATTTTCATTGCGTTGTATTTGTGTCAGACTCAAATTCCATTTAAAAGGATTGAAATAATTATATTTGTCACTAATTTATCTTGATTCTCATTTATTCATAAGAACTATAAAAACATAGCAAAAGCACATTAAACCAACAAAAATACTTGAGAACTTACAATTATTTGAGTTGAATAATACTTGATTTGTGAGTCAATTAATCACTCATCAGTATATATTTTTTTTCTCTTGGTATATCCATTTATATATTGCGTATAATTTTATTTATATAATATGATGTATTAATAACTATTACACTCATCAAAAACCACAAATTCTTATAAATTAATCTCCATTAATTAGTTAAGAGGCATCATTTATGAATTCATTGAATTTCATAAAGTGAACTATACGATCATTAATATGAGAAATCATCCTTAAATAGTAAATTTCTTTTTTCTCTTAATATCTCGATCCATTTATGTACTCGATATATTTTCAGATATATCAATTTCACTATTGCATTGCATCATTTTTAATCATTTTTGGAGTTAAGATTATTAAGCTTACAAATAGATTCACTATAACTAAAAAGATATCTACTAAATTTAAAGACTTAATTTGCAAAATATAATTTTTTTTTCCACAAAAACCTTATCAGTATACCACTCTCTTACAAAGATATATCATGACCGAAAAGATATCTACCAAAAATCAAGATCATAGTATAGTATGTATGAATATATTCCAAGTACATAGCTTAATATATAAAGAGAAAAGAAACTATTTAATAGTAAATTCTGGTTAATAGTTGTAAAGGGTAATAAAAAAATGGTAAAAAAAAAAAAGAAAACTAAAACTTCATAACTAATTGCTGACAAAGGTTTTGTCAATACTGAATTCCACCAATTCTTAGAGTAAGATTAATGGAAAATAATTCAAAAAACTCAAAGTAAAATTCATAAAATAAACAACATAAAGTTTTTAATGTGGTTCAGCCCCAAAACGGAAGCCTATATCCACAGTTATTTTACTCGGTATTTCTTCAAGTTACAATGTCGACAGAGTTTCGGCTTTTTTCTTTCTCTTCCCCCTTTCAATGCCTATGATTCTCCTATTTATAGAGGAGAGCTCTGGCTAGTTTTTACAAGTTATGGCTAACAACTGTAGTTGATAAGTACCAAAAATTATGAAATCGTGGTTCCTGACCACTTATGGGCACAATCGTTCTGTACTTTTAGGGACATGGTCTTCGTTTCTAAAACGTGGTCTCCTTTTCGAGTTGCGATGACTTTTACAGATTTTACCTAAGTTACTGATCGCTTTAGTGAACTCATTTTTGACTATTTACGATGCCTCATTTTAAGCGACTAGTCAGTAGTTTATAAGCTCAACTCTTCCGTCTTTTATTTTATTATGCAAATCATTCCTACTTCTGCATGCTTTTATTTTCTGGGCTTCTTTACGTTTCTATTTTCTGAACTTCTATGTGCTTCTATCTTCCGTGCTTCTAGACACTTCTATCTTTCATGCTTCTACATGCTTTTATCATCCGTTCTTCCGTGTGTCATTTGGCAAAATTACCGCACAACAATTGCCCTCCAGCTCTTAAATTCTCACTCTGAGATTTTGGGAACTTCATGTTTATAAGTACTTTTTTTTTTCTTTTAATTTGGAATCCAAATCTCAGTTCAAAATAATTTTCATCCAACCTACCATTTTGAATTTTGAATTTGGCTCTACCGATGCATATATATTTCAAGCAAACTCAAATATAAATATACCTCATAAAATATCACTAGAATACATAATTTAATATAGTTCAATTCTACAAATGACTTTAAGCCTTATCCTACCTCCTAGCTCTACTTTCCCCATATTTCAATGGCCGTTAAACAAATCACGAAAGATTGAGAATAAAACGAGAGATTATTGATAAACCTATTAGATTTACACACAAAAAGAGAAAGCGCACTCCATCTTCTATTCTCCTCCTCTTCTTCAAGTCTTGAGTATTTTTCTCTACTTATTTCTCTTCTAGTCTTGCTTTTTGGAGTAAATGCTTCAAAATCTTTCATTCCCATACAAAACTAGAAAAAGGAAGCTGAAAAAAGAATGAAGGTATTATCTCAACTCTTTTCTCTCTCTTGATTTGCTTTTCCATTAATCCCATTTCAAACCTCATATAAGGTTCGTTTTCTTCCCCCCTTTTTTAGGACTCTTCATCTTCATCTTCTCAAAATGAGATTCTGAGTTCTTCATCTTCAAGTTCTCAAGAGGAGATTCTCACATCTTGGAGCAAGAAATATGGTAGGTTTTCTATCCTTCCTTCCAAATTGCTTAAATGATTGATTGCCATACTTTGCTTCTTATATGTTTGAGAAAATACTTGAGCGAATTGATACCTATTTAGATTTGTGCGTACCTATAAGAATGTTATTCTTCTCGTTGCCAAATATATTTCATTCAAGAAAGGGAACACTAGACAAGTTGGCGAGAAAGCGACATGTTCACACAAAAAAAGTGAATCTGACTCTTTTAAGGCTGGTATGTTTTATTGCTCATACTTTTCCACGTTCTTTGTAAGTTCTTTAACACCCTTGTCACATGTTCATGAACTTGTAAGCTATTTTCAGTCGGAACTAGTAACTCCTCCTCGAAAGCACACTAGATTTGGTAAAAATGTTGGAGCTGCTGTTTCACTGACGAATTCCGTAAATTTGTAGTGCATTTTAGTAATGCGAACGAAAACCAACACAAATATTATCTTCGAAACTTGCAGCATGTTTCAGTAATGCATATGAAAACCAGTGCGATCATTATCTTTGAAAGCAATTTTAGTTCAAAACCGATATGATGAGAGCGAGTAAGAGTGTGCAATCGTGCTGCAAGGGTAATCTAGCAAGATTTGGCTACCAAACAGATTAAATTTCTTGTTCTTTTACTGTTCTTCACTTCATTGTAACCCTTTAGTTTTTACATGTTAGCACTTCAACTTGTATGGTCGCATCTCTTGCTTTGAAAATTATTCCAAAAATTTTGCGCATTTTCATTTGTGTTATGCTAACTTATAGCTCTTTGAATGTATTAGGCAGCAAGCCAATCGGAAGTGAGTATCTTATAACTTCATACAACTATTTTTTATACTTGCTTTTTAAACAATAATTCATATCTAGACTTTACCGTGCTCTCTTTTGCATTAGATGTTTTCAACTCTGTATGATTTTTATCCATGTTACATATTTATTTTTGGCTTGTGTGCATATTATTCACATGTCATCCCTAAGTGAGCACACACTTTTACACATATATGTACTATGAGCACAAACTTTTACACATATATGCACTAACTTTGTCATTCTTTGATTTCAGATGTTAAGCAAGGATGATAGAGAGTGTATTTTAGGAGGAACTTTAGGCAATACATCCTCGCATAAAAACTCAAGTTTGAGCTCTTTATTTTAGATTTCTCATAGCGATTAAAAATTCATAGGAACCGATGCTTCCTGTGATGCTGAAAAAGAATGGTGAAATCTAGGTCGCTACACGGAGCAGCTTGAACAATCACTCAATGATCTCTTCTATTAGGTCACAGTTTTTTCCTAGAGACAATTCTGGTTATGGTGCTTCGATCGATTCATTGAGAAAAGATTGCAGTGATGCATCTACCATCGACATTAATGCCGATGACAGCGAAGGCCAAGAAAACTCTTTTCCTTCTCAAGAGGTAGTACTCACTTGTGCTCGCCTTAATCCATAGACTAATTGATCGTGTGTTGATTTGTAATTATCCACTTTCGAGGGTGACTCGATTCGTATATGCGATAGCTTTGATCTTGCTATTGAGCTGGATTACCTTCAGTTCAGAATAAATTACACATTCCTCCTAAAAATTCGTTTGCCATTTTAGAAGCATAAATAAGATGTGGTGTTATAGCCATTGCATGATTACTTTATTTTAATCCTTGATTATTTCAAAGTCGCTCCTTTTCAACTATTGCCTAACATCTATCGTCACATAGTAGGCTTATTTATTGTCTATTGTGAATTAGGCTTTGAAGCTCCAACTCCAGAAGAGTTCTCATAGTTTTACTCTTTAAGAAATAAAGCTTCCAACCTAAGTTTCTATTCTGCACCTAAATGGTAGCTCAAAAATCTGAATGCGATAGAAGAGGTCCGTAGTAATAGAGGACACTAGAGATAATAATTTTTCTATGCTCTTGATTGTTATAATTCATGGGGAATTTTTCGCCTATAAGGTACATATGTGTGATACAACACTTTCTTCTTCCTTTTGTTTTATGATAAAGAATCTTGACTCTTTTCTTCTTTTTGTAGTGACTCAAGCATAAAGTACTTTTTCCGATGAACAACTTGTCAGAGCTTAACGTGCTAGCTAACTTCCACCATCTTGCCTCAATTTTCTTAATTTGTACACTACAGAGAACCTCCTTAATTTTGGCCTATCTCCTGTGAGTGCCCAACTTGCGAAAAATAATTTTCATAATAATGTTAGATCAATAGAATCTTTTGAGGACGAGGGCAAGGATTAGGTCAAAGACCCCTTACAGAGTAGTAAGTTATCATTGGTATACACGTATTTTATTCTTACGACCATTACTTTGATTCTTCTTGTAATGACGTGTGAATTTTTGTGTGTCATAGGCATATCGAAGTTTGAAGCCAACTTGAGTGTTCCACCACCTAAAGATGGAAAGGTCACAACATCTCCAATTTCTTATTCGAAGGCTAACACTGACAAGGTGGAAGGGGTCCGTAGGGAAGAAACCTATAGCCGAGCCTTCAAAAAGAGGAAGATGGGAAGTGTCGACTCCTTCGAAAATTGCTTTGGGAAGTTTACAAGATGATGTAAAGAAATTCATATGCGTAGATTCGAGGGCCTATACAATTAAGAGCGGGAAGAATAAGAAAAAGTTGTCGAAAAAAGTTCTCGTTCATCTGACAATGCAACAAATGTTAAACTAATAGCCGTGCTGCCTCCCAAATTTGTAGACGATGAAGATTAGGACATCATTCCAGCACAATCTCCTTAGGAGTCTTAGACTTGCACTTTCGAGCACAATCTCCTCATGAGCACTTTTTGATGGGATTTGTGAGCTACTTCGAAGTAGTTACTTTTGTAACGACAATTATAGCATTCGAATAGATTTATCTATCTATTTGTTTCATATTGAATAATGTTTTGATTAACTTTTGTTGAATAAGTCTAGTTATGATTATCAGAGATCAGTAAGAGCAGACGGAGAGGTACAGTCCCTTTGGAGAATATCCCAACAAGTGGAATAATAAATGCTCAATTTTCTTAATCTTTTAAAATGTCTAAATCTAAGTTTTTATACTAGGTGTACTTATCGCTAACACACTTATGTACTAATAAGTCTATAAAATAGAGTAAATTTTGTGCTTAAATTCACATTTTTTTTTGCTAAGTTCTTGTCTTTTACTTTAGTTTCCTTATTATTTATTTTGTTTTTATCTTTTATAGGCAAAAATGGCAAAAGTGGAACTTTGGAAGCAAAAAATATTGAAAGGTCAAAGTGCTTGAATTCAAGATTTATGATATTAGTTTAGAAGTTGGACATAAAACTGGTACTATGCCAATTAATTGAAGATAAAATGCATGGCTATTTAGGTATTATTTTTTAGGTATTATTGGAGAAGCCTAGGTCAAAAGCCCATTTTGAAGGCCCGGCTCAGGAAAAGAGAAAAGAAAAAGAAAAAAGAAAAGAAAAGAATGGTAACATAATGTCAGGTGAAATGAAAGGAAAAAAAAAAACAAAAAAGAAGAGACAATAAAGAGAAAAAGGGCCCTGAACGTGAGACAATGGGGAAGAGAAAAAGTGATATGACCTAAAATATATAGTAAAAGGGAAGAAAGGAAGAAAAGAGGAGCTGTGATGGCTGAGACAAGGAGGCACACTGCACAAGATCCGATGGCTGACTGCTAGCGGCTGAGCGTAGACTCAGAGCTTTTGGGCGCTGATTTTGACGACTTTCAGCTCCAATTTTGTGGAGTTTTTGGCACAGTTTTTAAGATTTCACAAGAGTAATTTTTGACACACAATTTCTGTTAGAATTTAGCTTGTTAGCTTTTGTAATTATTTTGCACTTTATCTCATATTGCTTGTGTATAAATATTTGGGGTCTACAATTGGCTATAAATAAAGACTACTATAATTGGTTTTAATCATCTCAAAATTAGTTCCCTATTAGTGAGGGCTTTTATTCCTCAGGACTTCCATAGTTTTATTTTTACCCCTTTTTTCCTTTTGTTTCTGGGTTTTTGTATTATAATCTAGATTATGTATTTCCTCTTATTTGAAGCTAGTGACGTGGTCAGCAAGGCCCCGAGGATGTAGGTAATTTGTCGAACCTCGCTAAATTTTATGTTCTCCTTTATTTTTTGCATTTAGTATTTTCTGTGTATTTTCTACTTTCGTTACTTTCAGTAGCTAGTTGGTAGTTTACATTTAATATTGTCTTAGTATTAAATATAAGCACTTAGAGTAGTTATGCTTCCACTGTACAACAAGTGGTATCAGAGCAGTTTGTTCACCCTAGGCTTTATTTGGTAACTATTTGCAATTTTAGCATAAATGTCAGAATCTTTGTCAACGCTGGCAAAGACGAAGAATGTGACTAGTGCAAAAATCGATGTGGAGAAATTTGATAGCCGAAATAACTTCGGCTTGTGGCAGTGTGAGATATTGGATGGTTTATGTCAACAAGATTGGGATATTGCTCTAGAAGAAACTAAACCGGAGAAGATGAATGATAAAGAATGGGAAAGGATCAATCGTCAAACTTGTGGAACGAATCGCTCATATTTTTGTAGAGAACAGAAGTATCTATTTATGAGGAAAACTTCTGCAAGTAAGCTGTAGAAGGCGTTTGAGAACAAGTACATGAAGAAAAGCAATGAGAACCGGCTATACTTAAAGAAGAGACTTTTCTGCCTCTAGTTCAAGCCTGATACGACTATTGGTGACTACATTGATACTTTCAATCAGTTGATTGCAGATTTATTAAATTTGGATAAAACCTTCAAAGATAAGGATAAGACAATGTTGTTGATTGGGTCTCTTCCTGATGAGTTAGATCATCTCTATATTACGTTGCTTCATGAGAAGGGAAAATTATCCTTCGATGAAGTGAGTGCTACATTGTACAATCATGAGATTCAGAAGAAAGATTAGAAGGAGAATAGGGACATTCCAGCAGAAGCGCTTACAGCCTAGGGACGTAGTCAAAGCTATAAGTAGGAAAAAAGGAGTAGATCTCATTCTAGGGGAAGACCTGGTAAGGATGAATGTGCCTTTTGTCATGAGAAAGGGTATTGGAAGAAAGATTGTCTGAAGTTACAGAATAAAGGCAAGGGCAAGTCTACTTTTAATGCATATGTAGCTGAAGTTGAAGATGATGAGTCAGATTTTGCTCTAGTTAGTCAATTGTTGACGTCATAGTGTGATGAATAGATTTTAGATTCGGGTTACACTTACTATATGTGTCTTCACAAGGAATGGTTCTTCAACTTTGAAGAGCTAAATGGTGGAGTTATTTACATGAGTAATGATAAATCGTGTAAAACAGCTGGGGTAGGTTCAATTCGATTGAAGAATCATGATGGATCGACTAGAGTTCTGACAGACATTCTGTATGTATCGAAATTGAAGAAGAATCTAATCTCTTTGGGAGCTTTAGAATCTAAAGGATTCGCTATGTCTATACGAGATAAAATTTTGAAAGTTACTTCAGGCTTAATGAAAGGCACAAGAAGAAATAACTTGTATTACTACAATGGTAGTATAGTTAATCAGTTGCTGCGGTTTCTGAGGATGATGAAGCTTCAGAAATTACCAGGTTATAGCATATGCGTTTGAGACATATAAGGAAAAAAGCTTTCTTTAGTTTAGTGAAGCAAGGCTTACTAAAAAGAGCGAAGACTTGTAAATTAGACTTTTGTAAATACTGTGTTCCGGAAAAACAGATAAGAGTGAAGTTCAGCATAGCAATTCATAATACTGAGGGTACTCTGAATTATGTTCATTCAGATATGTGGAGACCTACCAAGACAGCTTCTTTGGGAGATATGCATTATTTTGTTACTTTTGTCGATATCTTTTCCAGAAGAGTTTGGGTATATATAATGAAGACTAAGGATGACATGCTTGAAGTTTTCCTTAAATAGAAAAAGATGATTGAGACTCAGACGGGCAGAAAGATCAAACGACTTCGATCAGACAACGGTGGAGAATATAGGAGTGAACCATTTTTGGGAGTTTGCCAGTTTAAAGATATTATGCGTCACTCTACAGTCAGAAAAACACCGCAGCAGAATGGGATAGCAGAACGCATGAATCGGACTTTACTAGAGAAGGTTTGGTGTATGTTTTCCAATGCTAGATTGAGCAAAGATTTTTAGGCTGAGGCAACTACATATGCGTGTCATCTCATTAATCGTTTACCATTGACCACAATTGGAGGCAAAACCTCTCTTGAGATATGGTCTGGAAAACCTACTAATGATTACAATTCTTTACATATCTTTAGTTCCACTGCCTATTATCATGTGAAAGAATCTAAGTTGGATATGAGAGCCAAGAAAGCATTATTTATGGGTATCAGTTCAGGTATAAAGGGATATCGACTTTGGTGTCTAAGTTTGAGAAAGATTTTGTTTAGCAGCGATGTTATTTTTTATGAGTCTGCCATATTGAAGAAGGTAACAGAAGACCAAGAGAAGACCATTAGTATTTCGCAACAGGTGGAGCCTAGTTGGCAGCAGATGGAGTTTGAGAAAATGATAATAGTAGTCCTAGCTAATGTTATTGAAAATAGTGGTGACACTCTATTGGCAGAGGAGGACACTGAAGATGAAGAAGAGGTTCCGACCCAAGAGCCTCAACAGCAGCAAGAATTAATTGCACATAATAGGCCAAGACGTGAAATTCGTAAACCTACTCAATTTATTGATATGGTGGCCTATGCACTTCCCATTGTAGATGATAATGTTCCTTCCATGTACAAAGATGCAGTCAAAAGTTTGGAAACTGAACAGTGGAAGAAAGCAATGGAGGAAGAAATGCAGTCTCCTCGGAAGAATGAAACTTAGGAGCTAGCTTAACTACCGAAGAACAATAAGGCAATTGGGTGCAAATAGGTATATACAAAGAAAGAAGGATTTCCCGATAAGAATGATGTTTGCTACAAGGCAAGATTGGTAGTGAAAGACTATGCTCAGTTGGAGGAAATTGATTACATTGAGGTATTTTCTCCAGTTGTTAAACATTCCTCTATTAGAATTTTGTTAGTCTTGGTAGCACGGTTGGATCTTGAACTAGTTCAGTTGGATGTGAAAACTGCATTTCTACACAGTGATTTGGAAGAGGAAATCTATATGTCTCAACCAAAATAATTCCAGGTTACTGGAAAAGAAAATTAGATTTTCCAACTGAAAAGATCGCTTTATAGTCTGAAACAATCGCCAAGGCAGTGGTACAAGTGATTTGATCGGTTTATGATAGATCAAAAGTACACAAGAAGTGAGTTTGATAGTTGTGTGTATTTTCATAGGCTCTGAGGTGGGTCTTTCATTTATCTACTCTTGTATGTTGATGATATGTTGATAGCTTCAAAAAATCAAGAAGAAATTGAGAAGTTGAAGGCACAATTGAATCAAGAGTTTGAGATGAAGGATCTCGGTGAAGCAAAGAAGATTCTCGATATGGAGATTAGCAGAGATAGAAGGAGAAGCAAGGTTAGTTTGACTCAGAAACAATATCTGAAGAAAGTATTACAACATTTTGGTATGACTGAACAATCAAAACCTGTTAGTACACAGCTTACTCCTCATTTCAAGCTTACTGCGTCTTTGTCTCCGAGTACAGATGCAGAGCGAGAGTACATATCACGAGTTCTGTAATCAAATACGGTTAGTAGCTTGATGTATGCGATGGTGTGTACGAGACCCGACATTTCACATGCAGTTGGAGTTATAAGCATGTATATGCATGATCCAGGTAAAGATCATTGGCAAGCTGTAAAATGGATTCTACAGTACTTATTGAATATTATAGATGTTAGTTTAGTTTTTGAGTAGGATAGTAGACTTGGTCAGTGTGTGGTTGGTTATGTTGATTCTAATTACGTTGGTGATTTGGATAAACGTCGTTCAACTACTGGATATGTATTCACATTTGCAAAAGTACCAATCAGTTGGAAGTCTACTTTACAATCTACAGTTGTTTTGTCTACTACAGAGGCAGAGTATATGGCAGATACAGAGGCTGTGAAGGAAGCTATTTGGTTACAAGGATTATTGAAAGAGTTGGGAGTTGTTTAGGAGCATGTCTATATTTATTTTCATAGTTAGAGTGCCATTCACTTAGCGAAGAATCTAGTCTACCATGTACATACGAAGCATATTGATGTCCGACATCACTTTTTGTGGGAGATTATTGATGAAGGAAAAAGATGCTTTAGAAGATTGGGACTGCTGAGAATCCTGCGAATATGATGACCAAGGTGATGACATCGATCAAGTTCAATCATTGTTTGGACTTGATCAATATCCTACAAGTGCATAAAGTGGTGTTGCTGTAATAGATAGAGGATATGGGAAATGGAGAAATTTGGGTGGGACTTACTAACTCACCAAGGTGGAGATTATTAGAATTTGGCTTATTAGCTTTTGTAATTATTTTGTACTTTATCCCACATCACTTGTATATGAATATTTGGGGTCTACAATTGGCTATAAATAAATCCTACTATAATTGGTTTTAATCATCCTAAAATTTGTTCCCTATTGGTGAGGATCTTTATTCCTAAAGACCTCCATAGTTTTATTTTTACCCCTTTTTTCCTTTTGTTTCCGAGTTTTTGTATTATAACCGAGATTTTGTATTTTCTCTTATTTGAAGTTAGTGAAGTGGTCAGCAATGCCCCGAGGACGTAGGTAATTTGCCGAACCTCGCTAAATTTTGTGTTATCCTTTATTTTTTACATTTAGTATTTTCTGCACATTTTCTACTTTCGTTAATTTCAGTAGCTAGTTAGTAGTTTATATTTAATATTGTCTTAGTATTAAATATAAGCATTTGGAGTAGTTGTGCTTCCACTGCACAACAATTCCATGGAGCTAAAGAGTGGAAATTAAGGGGTTTTTCATACTTTTTAATTTCTTTTTTTAAAAAAATTAATATTTTAATATGTTGTACTTTATTTAGTTGCTCTTTCATTTTGTGCAATGAACTAAATTTACTTTCTAGGGCTATGTTATAGTCTTTTAATAACTATATGATTTTTTATATTTAATTAATTTTTGCCTTATTCCATGCTTTGCTTAATGCTTGTAAATGCTTGATCACCATTTATATGATTTTAGACTTAATTTGAGACTGAAAAGTGATAATTAATTTAGACTTACTTGGGATGTCATGAGTGACCATAAGATAGAAATATTTATGGCTTTGTGCAGAGTGATGTGAATTTCTGATTTTAATGCTTTCTGGGAAGTGAGGAATCCTGACGTAACTATAGAAAGAAACTTTTTTGGATTAGTTCATTAATACTCGAGGGAAATTAGTGATACTTAAGGCAATTCCGTTATCAATAATTGGAAACAAGTTAAATTAATTAGGCTATGATGTCAGATAGAAGTAATTAGGTGAAGATGTCACGACCCAAACCCCGAGCTAGTGGCAGAAGGGGAATTTCACAAGTGGAAATTCATAATTTGTTTTAGAAAATTTTAGAAACTTCAATTTTTCAGAAAAACGACAGCTAGTCAAAAAATGACAGCTTCTGTAGAAGTTTATAAAAATAGTTCAAATTGTAAATTCCCACAGTTTGTGATCACCACTAGACATAGACTGTTAAGAATAGTGATAAAACATACATATACATCACCACTGTCATCACAAGTAGGCATAATAGATAATACAGGCTAAATCCAAAGTAGGAGCCTTAAATGTTATTACAATTCCAAAATGAGTTATTAAGTAGTTACCAACTACTAAACTAGAACAATCTTCCAGTTCTAGTCAGTCCACTCCGGAGTTGCCCAAGTCATACTGTACACCACCTAAGAGGAGAAAGACAAGGGGGTGAGCATTTATATGCTCAGTAGGAAATCAATTACCTTTTTAGTATGAATGCAACTTTTGAAACCTACATGGTTAGTACCTTCCCAAAATTCGGTTATAAGACAAGTTTGCAATTGATCAAGAGTTCACATATTCAAAATCAAAATCAAAACCAAAGTCACCATCATGTTCATAATCATGTTGTACATATCATAAATCAACCAAGTACAAGTATATCTATGAGCTCCTATCCTCTCATCATGGTCCTGTAATACCTCTTGAACAGAGGTACCCAGCATCCTGACACTACCCGGAGGTGTGTCAGCAAAACCTGCACAGGGGTCTAGGTCTCTCACCTAGCACTGCAGCAACTCGCCAGCGATCTAAATACCATGATGCTAAAATAGAACTCAAGTGTGTAATCCTATGGTAGGTACAACATATCATAAAGTGTGTAATAACTATGCATCAAGTATATCAAGAAATCATGCTTTAAAACTTATTTGGTATTATTCTGGGATTTATAGAAAATTGGGTAGCATAACGGCTGTATTTTCCCAAAATCAAAATTTTAAAACTGCGTAAAAATCATACAAACCAATCCCAGAACAATCTAATATATCTCAACAGTTCACAAGTTTATCAAATACTCAATCAAACCATTGAAATCCATGAAAATAGACATTTTCAACAAATAGGTCATAACGCATATTTTAAATCAAAATAAGTTTAAAACTTGATAATTGAACCCCTACCTCACCGGAATAGCGATACCACGCTATTCAGTCCTCAAGGTGTCGTTGACGATCGCCCGAAGGGTCGGAAACCAATTCCGAGCCCTCGATCGTCTTCGTGCGAAAGGTCAACTTCTCACCGGAGCCTTAATTCTGCAAACAGACTTCCGAGCACCCAAAAGAGCTAGGTTAGACATATAATTTGTCCAAATTCGGGTCCGAGTCCACACCGGACTGGTGGCATGCAAAACGAGATAAAATCTCGACCGTCCGATTGCGATTTTCGTGCTGATCACCAAATAACACAATATATATATCAAACTTCTCCATTTTCTAAGTACATTCCAAAAATGAAGTCAAAAACACAATCCAACAGTCGGACTGAAAAGATCAAGCTTAAACTCAAAATATCCGAAAATGACAAATTTTGATCCGGACAGTATGGGGTCGAGATATATATACCTTGATGATCCTTGCGACGATACGAATCCAACGGGACCAGTTTGGAGTCAAATGGTGGCCGGAATCTTCGCCGGCGGCCAAAAATCCGAAATGGGTCAAAACGGCAACAATGGAGTTTTCTGGTGATTTGGTGGCCGGCGGCAGCCACTGATGGCCGGCGGTACGGCGAGTCGACGCCGGTCGGTCTGCGGCTCGGACAGTGGCCGGCGTGGCAGTTGGCTGCCCTTCTCCTTGCTTCGACCGTGAGCGAGAAACAGAGGGAGAGAAAGAGAGAGAGAGTGACGAGAGGGAGAGAGGAAGAAATGTACATAATCTTCTTCTTCTTCTTCTTTTTTTTTTTTTTTTTTAAAATATCTGGTCAAAGACTATTTTGCCCCTTAAAAAAATCGGTTTTTACATTCTCCCCTCCTTATAGGAATTTCGTCCTGAAATTCAAAGTACAAGTCAAGATTCAAAGTACAATCTCAAGCTAAAAGTTAAACAAATGAGGATACTTTTCATACATCTTGGTCTCAAGTTCCCAAGTGGCTTCTTCTTCCTTATATTGTTCCCAAAGAACCTTGACAAGTGGAATCTCTCTATTACGAAGCACCTTAAGTTCTCTTCCCAGTATTCGAACGGGTTGCTCCTCATAAATCACATTCTCTTGGATAGGCACTTCCATGTACCGGATAACATGGGATGGGTCAGGTATGTACTTCCTAAGTGTTAAGACGTGAAATACATTGTGTACTCGACCTAATTGCAATGGTAGATCTAGTCGATAAGCAACAGGCCCAATTCTATCAGTAATCTTGAATGGTCCAATATACCTTGGAGCTAACTTCCCTTTAACTCTGAATCTCGTGACTCCACGCATTGGCGAGACTTTCAAGAATACCCTGTCACCAATATCAAATTCTACCTCGCATCTTGTTGGATCTGTATAGCTTTTCTGGCAATTCTGAACAACTTTAAGTCTTTCTCTGATCTTGTTAACCTTCTCAGTAGTCTCTTGTACTAGCTCTGGTCCAAGAGTAATACGCTCCTCTGCATCAGCCCAACATAAGGGTGATCTGCATGGTCTTCCATATAATACCTCATATGGAGCCATGCCAAGACTAGTTTGGTAGCTGTTGTTGTAAGCAAACTCCACTAATGACAGGTGATCATCCCAGCTTCCACCAAAGTCCAGTATACATGAGCGAAGCATGTCTTCTAGAATCTATATAGTCCTCTTAGATTGACCATCTGTCCGAGAATGATGAGCTGTACTGAGATTCAAATCTGTTAACAAAGCTCTTTACAAAGCTCTCTAGAATTTTGATGTAAACCTTGGATCTCTGTCAGAAACTATGCTTGACGGCACCCCATGTAAGCGAACAATGTTGTCCATATTAAGATGACTCAGTTATGTGAGTGAAAAGTCAATCCTGATCAGTATAAAGTGGGCGGCCTTGGTCATCCGATCAACTATCACCCAAACAGCGTCATTCTTTCTTCAAGTTCTTGGTAGACCTGTTACAAAATCCATAGTGATTTTATCCCATTTCCACTCCAGAATAGGTAAAGGCTGAAGTAGTCCAGCTGGCCTCTGGTGTTCTGCCTTGACTTCCTGACAAGTCAAACCCTTAGCCACAAAAGTAGCTACATCTCGTTTCATGCCTTTCCACCAGTACTGCCTCTTCAGATCATGGTACATCTTAGTGCTACCAGGATGTACTGCGAATTTGGACTTATGAGCCTCAGTTAGAATAGTCTCTCTAAGATGAGGGTCATTGGCTATAGCTAATCTTCTGTTGAAAAGCACAAACCCTTCTCTATTGGTACTCCAACCATTTAATTGCTCACCATTCTGAAGTTGGTTCCAGATTGTTCTCAGTTCTTGATCTTGCCACTGACTTTGTTGTGCTATCTGGAGGAGTGATGGTGTAGCCACAATGTTACTGATACAAGCAGTTTTCCCATGTTCCCTATACTCTAAGTTATAGTCACTAATAGTAATCGAATTTTTTCCAATCTTCTAGTATCAAGGAAGCAAGCATGTTATGAGACTTTCTGCTCAAGGCATCAGCTACAACGTTGGCCTTTCCAGGACGGTACTGAAGTTCAAAGTCATAGTCTTCCATATACTCAACATATCTTCTTTGTCTCAAGTTTAAGTCTCGTTGAGTAAACAGATACTTCAGACTCTTATGATCAGAATAAATTTCAAACTTTACACCATACAGATAGCATCTCCAAATCTTAAGAGCAAAGATTACAGCTGCTAACTCCAAGTCATGAGTGGGATAGTTCTTCTCATGTGGCTTTAACTGGCGGGAAGCATAAGCCACTATCTTGCCATTTTGCATTAAAACACATCCCAATCCTGAACCAGAAGCATCAGTGTACACAACATAGGGTTCATTACTGTTAGGAACAGTAAGAATAGGTGCAGTTGTCAATCTCCTCTTCAATTCCATGAAAGTTGTTTCACAATCATCATTCCAAACAAACTTGACATTCTTTCTCGCCAACTTTGTCAAAGGCATTGCAATTCTCGAGAAATTTTCAACAAAATGACGGTAATAACTTGCTAGACCAAGAAAACTTATTATCTCGGTTACACTTTTCGGTCTCTCCCATCCTAAAACAGATTCTATCTTGGAAGGGTCAACTGAAATTCCTTCATGAGATATAACATGCCCCAAGAATTTCACTTCCATCATCCAGAAGTCACACTTGGATCTCTTAGCATAAAGTTGATGGTCTCTTAAGGTCTGAAGCACAATTCTCAAGTACTTAGCGTATTCTTCTCGAGTTTTAGAATAGATCAAGATGTCATCAATGAAGATAACACAAATCTATCTAAATAAGGCCTGAATATTTTGTTCATAAGGTCCATGAACATTGCTGGAACATTAGTCAGACCAACGGCATAACTAGAAACTCAAAGTGTCCATAACGAGTCCTGAATGCGGTTTTTGGTATATCCTCCTCTCGAATCTTTAACTGATAATAACTAGATCTAAGATCAATTTTGGAAAAGAATCTAGATCCACCAAGTTAATCAAATAGTTCATCGATTCTTGGTAAGGGATATTTATTCTTCACTGTTAGCTGATTTAGTCTTCTGTAATCCACACAGAGCCGAAACGTTCCATCAGCTTTCTTAGCAAATAAGACAGGAGCACCCCATGGAGAGGTACTACTCCTAATGTATCCCTTTGATAAAAGATCATCCAGCTGACTTCTTAACTCCGTCATTTCTGCTGGAGCCATGCGATAGACTGGAATAGAAATTGGCTGAGCTCCGGGAATCAAATCAATGCAGAACTCGATCTTCCTATCAGGTGGTAGCCCCGGTAAATCCTCAGGAAAAACATCTAGAAATTCGCGAACCACTGATATCCAAGGGTACTGATCGGCAGTTCCCATCTCACTATCAATGGCAAATAAATTCCCATAGTACTCTAGTTTCTTCCTTCCACCTAAGCATACTTTTAGAATAGGACTCGGTTTCAAAGGATTCAAATGAGCTTGGTAGACAATAGGATATCCATCCTTTAGAAAAAGAGTCACTCTCTTATTAAAACAATTAACAGTTACTCGGTATTTGGAAAGCCAATCCATATCGAGAATCACATCAAATTGTTGCAAAGGCAATACAACCAAATTTGCTAGTAGCTTCCTACCATCAATCACAATAAGACAACCATGACAGACAGTAGAAACATCGGTAACTCCACCTATGGGAGTTCCCAAAGTCAACACATGATCTAATACAGAACATTCCAATCCCAACATTTGTGTAAACAACATGGAGATAAAGGAATAAAAAGCACCAGTATCAAATAAGACATGAGCCCAAGAGTAGGAAATGAGAATCATACCATCAACAACACCTCTGCAAGTATGGTCCTGAGCCTCATCTACCTCCGCGACTGTATAAGCTTGACCAGAAGCTTTGCCTTTTCCTTTATTTCCTCCTCCTTGACCTGGGCAACTGCTACTAGTTCCTAGACCGACACTAGCATATCCACGTCCTCCTTGGTTCCCAGAACTATGTGGAGTCTGAAAATTCTGAGTATAGCCCTGGTTGTAGCCCGAGCCTTGTGGCCTATACTGATACTAGTACTGAGAACCATAAGGCTGCTGGTAAGGAGTGGAAGAGAATGTTTCAGACTAGGTCTGAGATTGCACTGGTCTCATTTGATTGCCCTAAAAAGGAACTGAGGCACTCTGACTTCCCTGTGATCCTTCCTGAGACAATGGAGATTTTTGTTGGCGGTAGGGGCAAGCCTTCTTTTGGTGGCCTTGCTGTCCACAATTAAAACATCCATAAGGTCCATAGTGACCTTTTCCTGAAGAGCCACTACTGTTGCTACTTCTACTGCTCTGAGAATTCTGCCTTTGTCATTGCCCTTGGTTTTTCTTGTTCATCTTTCTTCTATTGCCCTTGTTTCTTGCATGATCCCTCGTTGTTGACCGATCATCAAGAAAAGCCTCAGCTTTTTGGCTGGCCTCAAAGCCTCAGCGGTAGGGGCAAGCCTTCTCCAAGATGGCTGGCCTCAAAGCCTCCATGAACTTGACAATCTGGAGGGTAGGATCTGTTTCAGGTGCATAGGCATATTGTGCTAACTCTATAAACCACACGTAGTATTCATTCACCATCATGTCACCCTGCTTGAGTCATTCATACTCTCTAATCATAGCAGCTCTATGACTAGAATTAGCATAATAACTCCTGAATAATCCCTCAAAGATCTCCCAAGTCATATCGGTCACATCTTGGGATAACTTGTCTATCTCCCACCAATTTACAGCTCTGTCAATCAGCTTGTAAGTACCAAAGGTTACTTGGAACTCAGCTGGTGTTCCAATAGTAGCAAAAGTCCTCTTGATGTCTCTAAGCCATCTTTCAGCCAAGGTGGGAACAGGCCTCCCATCAAATGATGGTGGATTGAGCTTCATGAAATCCTTGAAGAAATTAGCCTGACGGGCCTCAGGGTCTCGCTCCATCCTTAGACCCGATAATGCTCTTAAAGCATCATGCAAGTTTGCCAGAAGGTCAGGAATTTGTTGTTGTGGTGGAGAAGTCTCAGCCCTAGGCTCTTGCCTCGGTATTCTTCTCCTCGGAGGCATTATAATTCTATATTTATATGCCAAAATATTAGTAAGACAGTGATGCAAGTACTTTTATAAAGAAGTCACAATCTAGTCTAATAGTGTCACATCCGAGGTAATTAAACTTCTGCTCTGATACTAAAAATATTCTGTCATGACCTAAACCCCGGGCTAGTGGCAGAAGGGAAATTTTACAAGTGGAAATTCATAATTTGTTTTAGAAAATTTTAGAAACTTCAATTTTTCAGAAAAACGACAGCTAGTCAAGAAAAATGACAGCTTCTGTAAAAATTTATAAAAATAGTTCAAATTGTAAATTCCCACAGTTTGTGATCACCACTAGACATAGACTGTTAATAATAGTGATAAAACATACATATGCATCACCATTGTCATCACAAGTAGGCATAATAGATAATACAGGCTAAATCAAAAGTATGAGCCTTAAATGTTGTTACAATTCCAAAATGAGTTATTAAGTAGTTACCAACTACTAAACTTGAACAATCTTCCAGTTCTAGTCACTCTGCTCCGGAGTTGCCCAAGTCACACTGTACGCCACCTACGAGGGGAAAGATAAGGGGGTGAGCATTTATATGCTCAGTAGGAATTCAATTACCTTTTTAGTATGAATGCAACTTTTGAAACCTGCATAGTCAGTACCTTCCCAAAATCCGGTTATAAGACAAGTTTGCAATTGATCAAGAGTTCACATATTCAAAATCAAAATCAAAACCAAATTCACCATCATGTTCATAATCATGTTGTACATATCATAAATCAACCAAGTACGAGTATATCTATGAGCTCCTATCCTCTCATCACGGTCATGTAATACCTCTTGAACAGAGGTACCCAGCATCCTGACACTACCCGGAGGTGTGTCAGCAAAACCTGCACAGGGGCCTAAGTCTCTGACCTAGCGCTGCAGCAACTCGCCAGCGATCTTAATACCATGATGCTAAAATAGAACTCAAGTGTGTGATCTTATGGTAGGTACAACATATCATAAAGTGTGTAATAACCATGCATCAAGTATATCAAAAAATCATGCTTTAAAACTCATTTGGTATTATTTTGGGATTTACAGAAAATTGGGCAGCATAACGGCTGTATTTTCCCAAAACTAAAATTTTAAACCTGCACAAAAACCATACAAACCAATCCCAGAACAATCCAATATATCTCAACAGTTCACAAGTTTATCAAATACTCAATCAAGCCATTGAAATCCATGAAAATCGACATTTTCAAGAAATAGGTCATAATGCACATTTTAAATCAAAATAATTTTAAAACTTGATAATTGAACTCCTACCTCACCGGAATAGCGATACCACGCTATTGAGTCCTCAAGGTGTCGTTGACGATCACCCGGAGGGTTGGGAACCAATTCCGAGCCCTCGATCGTCCTCTTGCGAAAAGTCAACTTCTCACTGGAGCCTTAATTCCGCAAACAGACGTCTTCATTGAATTCCTAGCACCCAAATTAGCTAAGTTAGACATATAACTTATCCAAATTCGGGTCCGAGTCTACACCGGACCGGTGGCATGCAAAACGAGACAAAATCTCGACCGTCCGATTGCAATTTTCGTGCCGATCACTAAACAACACAATATATATATCAAACTTCTCTATTTTCCGAGTACATTCCAAAAATGAAGTCAAAAACACAATCCAACGGTCGGATTAAATAGATCAAGCTTAAACTCAAAATACTCAAAAATGGTAAATTTTGATCCGGACAGTATGGGGTCGAGATATATGTACCTTGACAATCCTTGCGACGATACGAATCCCATGGGACCGGTTTGGAGTCAAATGGTGGCCGGAATCTTTGCCGGCGGCCAANCCGTGAGCGAGAAACAGAGGGAGAGAAAGAGAGAGAGAGTGACGAGAGGGAGAGAGGAAGAAATGTACATAATCTTCTTTTTTTTTTTTTAAATATCTGTTCAAAGACCATTTTGCCCCTTAAAAAAACTGGTTTTTACAGTAGACATAGACCCTAGATTGCAACTTTCTTGATATCTCTGTTATTTTTATCTACTTGACTTCTTTCGCTTCTTTTGAGCTATTTTTGTTTCAATTTTTACCCTTTTATTTTCATAATATTTTATCACTATAAAAAATTGTTGCTTGGTTAATTAGACTTAAATTTGATAAAAGTTTATAAATATTAGTAATTTGCAATCCTTGTAGGACCGACACTCACTTACTATTTATTACTTGTATGCGACATCGTGCACTTGCGATTTTAAGCTTAACATATATATACATAAAGTATACACTTGTTAAAGTTGAATATTTACTATAAGATATATATATTTTTTAAAAAGTCATTCTCTTAAGGGAAATTAGGCCTTTTATGGTATTTTTAGAAAACAAAATTGAAAAATACAATGGCCTGTGTTTTTTGTGGGTTTGGTACGATTTTTATTAGAAAAATACTATTTTTAGAAAATTTTTAGAAAAATACTTTTTTTAAAAAATAATAACTAGAAACCAGTAACCAGTTTCTAGTAACTAAAGGTATTTATAATCGGTATATAATTGGTAACTGGTAACTGACAGTCAGTTTCAGAAATTAGTAATTAGTAGCTATTTTAAAAATAGTATTTTCTAAATGCTTTTTAAAAAGTGATATTTTTCTAATAAAAACCGAGTTGGAAAAAAATACATGACCTCCTCCGTGTTGGAAAAAAACATGACCTCCTAATTTTTGTAATTCTTTTGGATTTTTATAGGTATAATTGTTAGAAACCCTACTCTTAAAGGCTCTTATAGTCTCCTTGGATTGCTCCAAAATAAAACTGTAGAAAGAATGGAAAATACCACACTGATAATTATCACTATTTGTACACAACTAATGTACTCTGGGGTGCAGGAAAAGGAGTAGCAACAGGTAGCGTTGTGCAGGAATTTGGACAATTCAGCAGCAAAACATTGTCTTTTGACGCAGTCAAAAGCAGCGTTTGTTTAAATTACCAATAAGAAGGTAAGTCGCCAAATACATTTTTTTTAAGAGACGAATCAAAACTAACAGCTTTTTTTTAATACTCTATTAACTACCACTTTTCAGCAGCTTATTTATTATTATTATTATTATTATTATTATTATTATTATTATTATTATTTTGTTAAATAATTTGGTTTAGATAACTGAGGAACAAAATAAAATTTTAAAGAAAAGTCGTTAAAAAATATAACAAAGAAAATGACTGTTCTAAATAATTAGTTTGATCTAATTAAAAAAAAAGGTAGTACTCCTTTGCAAAGCATGCCACGAAATCCTTTTCCTTCGGCTCATTCCAATTTCAACAATTGGACCGCAGTTATGGACAATAATAGAAGTCATTGATTTTAAGACAGTTTAGACTTTAAAAGCTTACTTTTTTTTAATTAATTGATTCCAATAAATTAATAACCGAAGTTTGTTCAACAAGTTGATGCTTAATTAATGCTCAGGATCAATAAGATTGGCGAATAGGAATTTTGGCCATCAAGGAAAAATTTGCTTTGCATTGACTTTAGATATGAAAAGTGATAGTATGAATGCGGTCTCATCATGTTTAAAAGAAGCTTCTATGGCATTTGGAGGACCTGTATATTAATTTTCTTGTCCATACAGCTTTTATGCTAGATCACGTTGTTGGTGATGAGAGTATTACTCCACAAAGTTTAGTATTTGACTCTCCCTAAAGTCTTTTCAGGAAATTAATAGTGGTTTTAAGAATGAGTGGCTGGCGGTTACTTTTTTGCGAACTTATATAATCAATGTATTTCATTTAATAAGAGATTTATAAATGCTTACACTAATATTTAGAATAATTTAATGCTTACACAAATGGTTGTTATAAAATAGTAGCTATTCAAACGTCGTCCATACACAGATATGTTTGATACGAATATACACCAACATCCTAGAAAGCTTACTGAAATTAATAATTCTGCATTGAAAATTTCTTCACCGGTAGTATTTTAGTTTATTTAAACCCCAACCTCTTTCTACAGAAATTTGTATAGTGGGAACGGAAGTTGATTGTCCCACCTGATCTTATCATTCCTTCCAAAGCAGAAATGATAAAATAGCCATTCACGTGTCGTTTACACAAAACTAGCTAGTATCTTATTTAAATAAAACAAATCGAATATCTTAGGCTCTCGACCGAGCAAATATTTTATGATGATTTCGGATTGATTCAAAATCAGTTGGTAGTTAGCATACAAGTTGCGATATAATATTTAATGACGTACGTAAACAGGTTTCCTCAGTGTATAAATAACTTTTTAGCCCGGCCATTAATTTGCTACAACTAATATCTTAACATCTTTCTTTTCTCTCTAGCCATGGATCTCTTCTCTGTAGTATCATGCCTCTTCCTTTTTCTGCTTACCCTATATTTCTATCTTAATTTTCACACCTTCCCTAACAAAGGCTCAACCAATGCTGGTTTCAAAATCTACCCTATAGTCGGAACCCTACCGGGACTCCTAAAAAACCGTCATAGATTACTTGACTGGTACACCGAAACCCTGATCAAAGCACCGAAAAACACTGCCACGTCCCGGCGTTTCGGCAATATCCGTGCCGTCATCACGGCCAACCCATTAAACGTCGAGCACATGCTCAAGACCAACTTTGAGAACTACCCGAAAGGCGACACATTCGTCTCTGTCCTCGGCGATTTTCTCGGCCGAGGAATCTTCAACTCGGATGGTGAGCTCTGGAAGGTGCAACGTAAGACTGCCAGCTATGAGTTCAACACGAAGTCGCTGAGAAACTTCATCATGGAAAACGTTGTGGCTGAGCTCGAAACGAGGTTAATTCCAGCCCTAGGAAAAGCCTCCGAAACGGGTCGGGTCATGGATTTACAAGATGTTTTGGAGCGGTTTGCTTTCGACAACGTCTGCAAGTTGGCTTTCAATGTTGACCCGGGTTGTCTTCGCAGCGACGGAACTTCCAGTGCTGAGTTCATGCAGGCTTTCGAGGATGCTGCGATTCTTAGCTCCAGCAGGGTCCGGTACTCTTTTCCCAACTTTTGGAAGATCAAGAGGTTCCTGAACGTTGGATCGGAGCGGCGGCTGAGAGAATCGATCTCCACCGTTCATGAATTTGCTGACAACATAATAAGGTCAAGAATGGAATCTAGACTGGAAAAAACAGAAGAAGATCTCTTGTCCCGATTTATCGGAAACGAGTACGATAATTCGCCCGAGTTTCTCCGAGATATCGTAACTAGCTTCATTCTTGCTGGGCGAGACTCAACGTCTTCGGCTTTAACATGGTTCTTCTGGCTCTTGTCGTCTAGACCAAAGATACAGGAGAACATCTTGAAAGAGCTCGAAACGATTCGGATTCAAAATCGGAAAAATATCGGCGAAACTTTTAGTTTCAACGAACTCCGAAGCATGCAGTATCTCCATGCCGCCATTTCCGAGTCCATGAGACTTTACCCGCCTGTACCATCCGATTCCAAAGTGTGCCTAAACGACGACGTCTTGCCGGACGGGACATTTGTAGGGAAAGGTTGGTTCCTAACTTATCATACCTACGCTATGGGGAGAATGGAGAAAATTTGGGGCAAAGATTGTAATGAGTTTCGGCCAGAGAGATGGCTCGAAGATGGTGTTTGCCGGCAAGAGAGTCCGTTCCGGTACCCGGTATTTCATGCCGGTCCGAGAATGTGCCTCGGAAAAGATATGGCTTATATTCAGATGAAGTCCATTGCAGCCTCTTTGATTGAGAGGTTTGAGATTCACGTACTGAATAAGGACACGTTTCCGGGTTATATACAATCGTTGACTCTAAGAATGAAAGGTGGTTTGCCTATCAGGGTAGGGAGAAGATCGAGTTTGGGCAAGAAAAATTGATATCTAATTTCTAATTAGCTGGTTGTTCTTTGTATGAGTTGTTTGGATAGTGTGCAGGTTTCATTCCCTTGTTTTTTCTGAACGACTTTTAATTTAAGGATATTTTCATTGTAATTGTAAGTTAAACTCCATAATATAGGTGCTGCAAGTAACTTTTCTTACGAATCGTAACCATAACTGTCACTAATCTTTGGATTTCTTTAGGCTTATGTGGGAACAGAAATGAGACACAGTGGCTAATTCATGTACTAGGTGATTATCTCCATTTCATTAATATTGAAATGGAAAAATTCTTCGTAACAAGAGCGTGATACAATATAGTGACATATAAGACCAAAAAAATTGCAAGTAGCCTACTATACCAATAAATAACAGAGAAATGACACATCCAAAAGGTTCTAAGAATATATATATAAAAAAAGGTTGTGCAACGAGTGGATAATCTTCGTCAAAGACATAGTTGTTTGAGCTTGACAATTTTGACGAAGTGAGTTGACTCAAGTAGTAAGAGGATCTATTATTTGGGATCTCGATCCTATATTCAAGTTACGCCAGGAGTAGACGTGAAAACCTACGATCCGTATTAGGGTGGAGTAAGGATTAGATAGTACTAGGTATTTTCTTTTAATTTGTAATAAGTATAAATCATTATTTAAATCCTACTTAAAAAAATATAAAAATAAAATAAAATAACAAAATCAAATCTTCGTCAAAGACCTCTGGCTGACTTGGTCAAAGACCTATACCAAGCCTAGGCACCTTTGAACACCCATACAGATCACTGGCAACCTTGACACTACTAAAAATAATAAACAGAGGCAATACCCCGGCGCATAAGAGGCGCCGTGGTATCCCATCTTTAACGGCGCCCTTTGGGCGCCGTTGTATTTAACTTTTACAGTGCCTCATATACTTTTCTATGGCGCCGAGCTAGGGGCCCAATATAAAGGGCCCCAAAACGAGCCCAGTAGACCCAACTCTACGCTCCCCTTTCCTCTTCACTTCCAGCCGCGGCCAAGTCTCCCCCAAACAAGGTATATTTAAGCTTTTAAACTCGTTTTTGTCACTGAAATTAGATTACCCATTGTCTTAACTATGATTTTGACCAATTATTTTGTAGAAATTTCATGTTTTAGGTTATATTTGAAAGAGTTTACATTTGGAACCCAAATTTATCAAATGTGAATATCTTGAGCATGCATAATCTTTACTCTTATAAGTATTAGTTAGACTATTTATATACTAGAAATCTTATTTTTGGGTATATTTTGCTATTTAAGTGCAAATTAATCCAAATTTGTTATTATTTTGTTGCTATTTTTTTTTATTTATTTTAGGTGAAATGTGAGTTCATCTAGTTGTAAAAAGTTTCAAATTGAAGGTGTATTATATGAATTTATCCCAATTTCATATTTATTTACTAGAAATCATATATTAGGTTATGCTTTTTAATTTCCATCCTTAGTGTCAATTAATCCAAATTTATGCAATTTTAATTGAATATTGTATAGTTTTTTAGAAATTTACATATTCAATGTTTTTAATTGGGTGAAGCCATGTGGAGTTGATCATTAGTTGCAAAAGTTTAAAATTGAGGTAGGCTCTCTCAATTTCTACAAATTTTATGTTAGATACTTTGAAAGGTTAACTTGAGATCTTAGATTCTAAAATTTTTTATTTGTTGGATATAGATTGTTGTTGTAGAATTCTATATCATTTTTTAGTTGTCAAAATTCTTATTTTGCATATATACTTATTTTAAATATATGAATTTTCAAATTTAAAGTGTTGTGGATTATAGATGTTAAATTTTATTTATCATTTTAATTTACGTATAGGTTTTAGTAGAAGTTGGAGTACTTAGATTACTTGTGAATTAGCAAACTGAGCAAACTGAGGTATGTTTTCTCAAATTTTTTTCTTTTATTGACTTATGTCACTTTCAAATTGGTTTTATCTTATTATTTTGGAAAATTTAAACTAGATGAGATATGATATCATATAGAAAATTGTATGTTGTGGTGATATGATGATGATGTTATAATTATGTGGGATTGCTTGAGTTTATTATTTGTATTGATATTATTTTGTCATATGCTATATTTGGTTGATCGACAAATTGTTTGTAACAAATGAGACTATTTAAGAATAAATTAAGTTCTGAATTTGGTAGTACTTAGAAATATAAGAATAATTTAAAATGAGTGTTAATGTATAATTGGTGTTTTAGTTACTCAATTGGTTAATGCTGGAAATAGGGGAGATTATGTACAATTTTTTTGTGGTACTCAATTTAGTTAGTTTTTTATATCAGTTGTTTAAGTTTTTTTTTTTTTTTTTTTTCAATTGTGCTTAGAATGGATAAGGAATGGATATTGGCAGATAGACTATCGACTGAATATAGAAAGGGAGTTGATAGCTTTTTGGAGTTTGCTATTGAAAATATCAAAGATTCCAATTTAATTCCATGTCTGTGTATTAAATGTGGAAATTTGCAAAAGATAGGTGTTAAAAAGATAAAAGAATACTGATATTTCAATGGAATAGATCAAAGTTACAAACAATGGATTTGGCATAGTGAAAAGGTTCTAATTACCGGCTTTTCGTCAAAGAAGAGTATAAGAGATGATTATGAGTTAGATTTAAATGATGATCTTTTTGAAATGATTGATGATGCACAGTATGAAACAGATGTAGATCCTATTAAGTTTCAATCATTACTTAATGATACTGGAAAACCGATCTATCCGGGTTGTACGAAATTTACAAAGTTGTCTGCATTATTGAAATTATATAATTTGAAAGCAAGAGATGGATGGACTGATAGAGTTTTTTAGACTTGTTAGCTTTACTAGGAGAGATATTGCCAAAAGATAATGAGATGCCACATTCCTTTTATGAGGCCAAAAAGATTTTATGCTCATTGAGTATGCAATATGAGAAAATTCACGCTTGCCCAAATGATTGTATTTTATATAGAAAGAAATTTAAAGATGCAATTTGTTGTCCTGTATGTGGTGAGCCTAGGTGACAACAGAATAAGAATTCTGAAGAGGTAAAAGTTAGAACCCCTGCTAAGATTTTATAGTATATTCCTGCAATTCCTCGTTTTACCCATCCATTCCGAAATTGTGAGCATGCTAAAGATCTAATATGGCATACGAATGAGAGGATAGAAGATGGTAAACTTAGACATCCAGCCGATTCATCGGCTTAGAAAACAATAGATTACAAATGGCCTTTTTTTGGAAGTGATCTAAGGAATCTTCGTCTTAGTCTATCTGTGGATGGTATTAATCCTCATGCAACTCTAAGTAGCAAATACAGTTGTTGGCCTGTAATGCTTGTAATTTATAATCTTCCTCCATGGTTGTGTATGAAAAGAAAGTTTACACTTCTTACAATGTTAATATCAGGACCTAGACAACCTGGTAATGACATTGATGTATATTTAGCCCCGTTGATTGATAACTTGAACAGTTTGTGGAATGATGGTGTGAAAGCCTATGATGCATATAAGGATGAAGATTTTACTCTCAAGGCTGTGTTACTATGGACAATCAATGACTTCCCTGCATATGGGAATTTGTCTACGTTTTCCACTAAAAGATGTCCTATTTGTGATGAGAAAACAAGTTGTCAGTTCTTAACACAGGCTAGAAAATTGAGTTTTATGGGCCATAAAAGATTTTTACCACGCAAACATGTATACAGAAATTGGAAAAAAGCATTTAATGGTTCTCAAGAACTTGAATTGGCACCACAACCTTTAACTGGGACAGAGATACTAGAAACAGTCTCTAAGCTCGAATTTAGGCTTGGAAAGATTAAAATAAGTGATATCAGTAAGAAAAGAAAAAGATGAAATAATGTGAAGATTGTAAAAACCCCAAAGAGTTGTTGGAAGAAGAAATCTATATTCTTTGAATTGGAGTATTAGCAACATTTATTTTTGAGACATAACTTAAATATCATGCATATTGAGAAGAATATATGTGATAGTATAATTGGAACTTTATTAAATATTCCAGGGAAGAATAAGGATAGTATTGGTGCCCGTATGGATCTTGTTGTCATTAGGGATGGCAATATAACCCATGGTTACGGGTATCCATGGTTATCCGATCCGAATGGGGAGGGGAAAAATCGCTCAAGCGGGGAAAATGACCCGGGCGGGGAATAACCGTACCGTTAATATGCGGGTATGGTACGGGGACGGTATTAGTATAATCCGTACCGTACCCGCCCCGATATATATATTTACATAGAAAAATTATTATACATATAAATATCTATTTAATTTTATACTATTTGTATTATTATATCTTTGGTAAAATAATGATTTTGGAGAGTTATACGTACTTATATATTTAAATTTTAGAGTTTAAAAATTATTAGTATATTGTTGTGTTTAATATTTTGTTGATTATGAAAAGGATTTAGTATTGTCATCTTAATTTTTTAATATTTTAATATTATCAATGGGTAATGGGTAACCGCGGTTTTCCCCGTTATCCATTGGTTAATACCCGCACCGTCCCCGCATCTAAAAGAATGGTTAATGGGGCGGGTATGGTATTGTGATTGACTTTCGGGGATGGGAATGGTAATTAAAAAACCGTCCCCGATCCGCCCCATTGCCATTCCTAGTTGTCATGGGTGTTCGAAAAGAGTTAGCTCCTAAAGTGGAGGAGAAGCGAACATATTTACCCCATGCTTGCTTCACATTGAAAAAGGAAGAAAAATATCAATTGTATCAATCTTTATTTAATGTGAAGGTTCCTGAAGACTATTCTTCTAATATTAGAACATTAGTGGATATGAACAATTTGAAACTAGTTGGACTTAAATCTCATGATTGTCATACACTTATGCAACATCTGCTACCTATAGCAATCAGGTCCGTATTACCTAAAAATGTTCGATATGCAATCACCAGATTATACTTATTTTTTAATGAAATTTGTTCTAAGGTGGTCGATGTATCCAAGTTAGACGAACTACAATGTGAACTTGTTATAACATTGTGCATGTTCGAGTAGCTTTTTTCTCCTAATTTTTTTGATATAATGATACATCTTACTGTACATTTGGTTAGAGAAGTGAAATTATGTGATCCTATTTATTTTAGATGGATGTATCCATTTAAGAGATACATAAAAATTCTAAAAGGATATGTTAGAAATAGAAGCCGACCAGAAGGATGCATTGTAGAGTGTTATATCGCAGGAGAAGCTGTTGAGTTTTGTTCTAAGTATTTGGCAAATGTAGAAATTATCGGAGTACCCGCATCTTCAAATATTAATAAAAGCATAAGTGATGGTGTCGTGTGTACAGTTAAATGAGAACAACTAGACCAAGCATATCGTACTGTGTTACAAAATATAGCTGAAGTCTAACCTTTCATCAAGTAAGTTTTATTGTGAATAAGATTTTCATTGATTGAATGTTGAATTCTTTAATAATAACGGTTTACTTTGGGGATGATTTATTGAAGGGAGCATATAAATGGGATCAAAACACAATTCTCAATGAAATCAAAAAGAGAGAAGTGAATCCATGATGAACATCATCGAACTTTTATTAGTTGGTTTCGCGAACGGGTAATTCCAATTAGTTGTTACAATTAATAGTTTTATTTCATTTTTTCCCTATTCTAGAGCATGAGTACTAATATGTTGGGTTTTCTAATTATTAATTTTGCATTTTTAATAGATGGTAGTTGAAATGAATAAGGCAACACACAATGTATCTGATACATTGAAATGGATATCACGTGGATCATCATTGGATATAATTAAGTATCATGCTTATCAAGTTAACAGTGTTCATTTTAGCACAAGAGACCGCGATAACATAAGAACAACCCAAAATAGTGGGGTAAGTATTCTTACAAAAACCATACAATTTTCAAGTTCTAATGATAAAAACCCAATAGAGGGTGATATGGTATACTATGGTGTTATCGAGGAAATTTGGGAACTTGATTTTATCATATTTCGGTTGCCGATATTTATGTGTCAATGGATGGAGAGTAACCATGGGATTAGAGAAGATGAGTTAGGCTTCACTTTAGTTGATCTAAACCGGATAGGTCACAAGAATGATCCATTTATAATGGCA
>JXTC01000084.1:520441-570897 GCA_002914845.1 Trema orientale | reverse complement strand
AAAGAATATAATGTTATAAACAGGAGTCTATAACTACTCAGGATTAAGATTGATCTACATATGATCATCTAGTGACATTATTTAAACTTTCAACAGTTAACGGAATTTATGTGAAATTCAAATCATGTCTGGTCCAGTCCTATATAATCGAATTATATAAAGTACCTCCATTGTGATGTCAACACATCAATAGTCCGGATAAGACTATTACATTCTCAATGTTAATGGACCGTACTAATAATATTTAATTAAAGATTCCAAACTTTAATTAATTATTATGGACTATATTTAGTTTATTATCCATAAATTTAATCCTCATGTATATAACACTTATATACTAAATTTGTGGTCACATAAATAAACTAGGAATTTTCTAATATTTAAAGACATACCAATTATGCACAAATTCAAATAGAAAAATGTCATTTTATTAATTCAGCAAATATCCAAAATATACATGCTTTTAGGGCATAAACCCTAACATCAATAATTAGAATTTAAGTGTTTTGCAACAAAAATATATATGCTAATTTCAATTCATATTAAGTGTTTAATGAAAGTGAAAAAAGGTCATGATTGGTCATTTCGTGAACTGAGGGCACAAATTTTTAGAAATTCCTTAAGTGAAGATATAGTTTTGTAGAAGGGAAGAGATACGATTAAATTTTCGAAAAGGTCATAGTTGATATTTTTTATTTTTTTTTGCAGGTAACTAATAATCGATGTACATATTATACCGTATTCACATTAAATTATGGCACTAAACTCGAGCTTAAAATATTTAGAGGAAATTCGATTTTACGTGGTAATTTTTTTTTTTTTTAAAAGGGGTAAAGTCTCGAATGGTCTATTTTTCTTTCTTGAAAATCACATAACTAAAAGAATAATACCACCTTGTACAACCTAGGGTACTTCAGGAAACTAATCAAAGTTATATCTTCAGAACCTGATAGCCGAGTCTCTTCAAAAGCTGAACTTTTCAAAGATATTTTATGTGATACCTCACTTTTTAAATATTATTATTATAATATATATATTTATTTATTTTATTAATGGTAGGACCCAGAATTTTATTTTTCCAAATAAACTTGTGAATCAATTTAAGAAAACATTCATTTGATCTCAAATCAAGTATATAGTAGAGATTGGAAAATGCTAAGTAATCTACTAAGTCCAAAATTAGAAAAGGAATTTAAAAAGTTTGATTTATGTATATACATTTATAAAAAAAATTACCTTGGATTAGAGGTCCTTCAAATCAACATTACTAAATGTTAAATAAAATCTCACTAGTATACAAATAGGTTGGTAGTTTCGCAAGGCTTAGTCTCAAAGTGGCATATTAATTTAAAATAATACCTCTTTTGAAAAAAAAAATATATTACTTTTACCCAACCAATATTCAAGGTTAAAATGTTCATGATTCTGTTGAAAACGAATATGACACTTTGGTCAAATACAAAAGTCTATGTCATTTAAAACCTTAATTATCAACTTGAAATCTTCAAATATTCTAAAACTAAATAACTCGATTTTAAATCCAACCAAACTCTTAACAATTTAAGAATTTTCATTTAGAGAACCACAATAATAGAACTAGATAAAACCAGAGATACGCAATTACTATAGTTAAATAATATCTCAAAATATCAAACTATTCACTCAATCAATAGGTATGCTATGTAAAAAGTACCACTAGCACAATCACTCAAATATAGAATCAAGTCACAGGATATCTAAATTAAATGATCACAAAGATATCAATCCCAAGAAAATAAAGTCTCAGTCTCATAAACACCAAACCAATATATCACAAGCAAAAATCCTCAGGAAAATATAACTACAATCAAATGCTGCAAACAAAAGTGACAACATAATCCAAGGGATGACACATAGATAATCAATAAGAAAGTCAAAACACAACAACCGATATATAAGATATCGGATTGCTACCTTAGAACCTATGAGGTTCATGTAGCCTCCAACTTGAATGGACAGAAGAGTACAAAAACGAACGTCCATTCGAAGCAAGGAATTACGCTAAGAGCAGAAATCAATTGTCTCATGTCAACCCGATACTTCCGAGACTAACATTCCTGGAAAATCACCATCCCAGTGGTACCAAAATTTTACCTTGAAGAGGTTTAAGAGATGACTTGGAAGGAATAGAAGCAAAAATAACTTATCTAGCCAGTTCCTAAGTGATGTATGAGGTATTTGTCAAAACCATTTCCAAAATATTTTTAAACTCCAAAAATCAATATAAGCATGATCCCAAACAGATTTGAAGCTGTGCTCTGATACCAATTCTGTCACGACCAAAAATCCAAGGCCATGACTTTTAGTAATTTTGAGTGTGAATTCATATAAATAAAGAATTTGCAAAAGTTCAGAAGAAATCAAGTACATGGATTTTTCAATCTAGTCATCAAATCATTAGAAATTCTATGTAAAAAGGGGTCCATCTTTGGTTTAATTTAGTAAGAAAGATAAGCTAATTAAAATTCAATAAAACGTAGTTAAGTTATACAAAAATTTGGTTTAATAAAGCTACAGTGTTGATTAAATAGATTTCAAAACTTGAATCCAGATATCTAAAATTTAACTTACAAAGTCTCTCAGAATTCCAAGCACTTTAAATCTTAAAAGTAAGCTCCTTAGGAACCATTGTGTTCAATTTATACACTAAAATCTCAAGTAATATTAAATACATCCTTATACATTCACTTAGTAGGAGCAACAAACTTGGCTAAACAGGTAAACATAGAGAAATAGTGAGACAAAGAAAGGTACCAACCAAGGAGGAATAGGACCACGAGCGTAAGCCAAGTGACTTGCCTAGTTAACGAGACATCTAACTCGAATGAACCACCTAAAAGGAAGGAAAATATGAGGGGTAAGCTTGAAAGCTCAGTAGAGAAACTGTTACCTCATTTAAAAATCTTTTTAATGATGGAAACTGTCTGCATATTTAGTTTAATCTAAAACACCTTTGCAAAACTATATATGTATATATACATAAAAAAATCTCCAAAATCGATAGTCCGTATGCACATACATATATATAGATATATAAAGAGTATGCCCATGAGTTCACCACCTCTCATCAATGGAAACCAGGGTATTAGCACTACGTGTGCCATACAGCCTGCCTGACATCTAGCCCATAACTGGAGGGGACACCCATCTATCGCCTACCAAATCTAAAGGGGCAACCGTATTGCCTACACCTACCAAATGGGAAAGTAATCAGAAGAAAAACCCCACGCGGGTTCACAGACTTTGCACTATCGGTGGGGCCATAGCACTAGACTGTAAACACCCCATGATGCTAACATGGTACTCATGTATGATCCTATGATACGTGTACCTTGAATTGATGTATAAAAATAGCCATGTAGCAATTTAAGTTCAAATGATGCTTTTGTTTCAAATTAAATGTTTAATTAAATTTTATAGAAAAATAGGTAGCATAATAGCCCTATTTTAACATATCCAATAATAATCTGTACTCAGAAAAGTCCCAGAGCAATCCAACATATATATTATACAATTCAATTTCATCATATATATCCAAAACAGTTCTAAAATCACGTTTGTCATCATGTGTTATAGAAAATAAGTTTTATTCAAAAACGGTACAAAAACAGAGGTAACCGAATCCCTACCACACTAGAATTGTGATACCACACTATTGGATTCTCAAAGTGCCGTTGAGCGATCATTCGGAGGGTCAGAAATCAGTTCCACTTGGGAAAAATCAACTTCTCAAAGGAGTTCCAAATCAATAAGCGGATCACTCCATTGAATTTCTAATGTCTAAAATAGCTAAGTTAGATATATAACTCAACTAATTCAGGTCCAAACCGATACCGGACCGATATCATATAAAATGAGACAAAATCTAAGCGGTTAGATATTATTTTTCGTACCAGTCACCTAACATAGTCAACATATATCAAACTTCATCATTTTCTGAGTACATTCCAAAAATTACATAAAAATATAATCCAATGGCTGGATTAAAAAGTCAAATCTCAAGTTCAAAACACTAAAAAATGGCAACTTTTGATTTGGGCAAAAGGGGATCATAAAATATATACCTTAATAATCCTTGCGACGATACGAATCCAACGAACCCAGTTTGATACTCCACTTTTTAAATATTATTATTATAATATATCTATTTATTTATTTATTTTATTAGTGGTGGGATCCATATTATTTTTTTTGAATCAACCCCTCTATCTCTCTTTTCTCTCTCCCTCCTGTGCATCTCTCTCTTTCTCCCCAGCTCTTTTCTTCTCTCCCTCGACCGAGCAACAGCCGCCAGCCCAAGCTCCCACATGCGCCACCTCCAGCCACCGTTTGGCCACGGGAATGATCGACGTGGCTCCAGCTTGCTGCCAGCTGCACACCGCTGGTCTCGCAGCAACCGTCGGAGCTGCTAAACGCTGCGAGGAGCTCGTGATGCCGCAGACATTTTCGGTCACTGGCGACTATTCCGGCCACCATTCGACCTCAAACCAGACTTGTTGGATTCATATTGTCGCAAGGATCGTCAAGGTATGATCCTATTTTACCCGAATCAAAAGTTGTCATTTTTGAGTATTTAAAGCTTGAGATTTAACTTTTTAATCTGGTTGTTGGATTATGTTTTTGATGTCATTTTTAGAATGTACACGAAAAATAGTGAAATTTGATCGATATATATATATTGACTATGTTAGGTGACCAGCATGAAATACGATATCTAATGGCTTAGATTTAATCTCGTTTTGTATGATACCAGTCCAGTGTTGGCCTAGACCCGAATTGGTCGAGTTATACATATCTAACTTAGCTATTTTGGACATTAGGAATTCAATAGAGAGATCCACTTATTGATTTGAAGCTCTGTTGAGAAGTTGATTTTTTCCAGTGAGCGATCGAGGGCGTGGAATTGGTTTCCGACCCTCTTAACGATCGCCCAATGGCACCTTGAGAATCCAATAGTGTGGTATCGCTATTTTAGTGAGGTAGGGATTCGGTTGCCTCTGTTTTTATACTATTTTTGAATAAATCTTATTTTCTGTAACACATGATGATAAGCATGATTTTAGAACTGTTTTGGATATATGTGATGGAATTGAATTGTATGATATATACATATATATATATAGGATTGTTCTGGGACTTTTCTTAGTGCAGGTTATTGTTGGATATATTAAAATGGGGCTGTTATGCTGCCCATTTTTTTATAAAATTTAATTAACTATTTTATTTAAAACCAAAGCATCATTTGAACTTAAATTAATGCATGACTATTTTTACACATCAATTTGGAGTACACGTGTCATAGGATCACACATGAGTACTAGATTAGCATCATGGAGTTTTTACAGTATGGTGTTATGGCCCCACCGACGGTACAAAGTCCGTGAACTCGCGTGGGGTTTTTCTTTTGATTTCCTTCCCATTTGGCAAGTGTAGATAATACAGTTACTCCTTCAAGTTTGGTAGGCAATACATGGGTGTGTCTCCTCCGGTTATGGGCTAGGTGTCAGGCAGGCTGTATAGTACTTGTAGTGCCAACACCTTGGTTTCCATTGATGAGAAGTGGTGAACTCATGGGTATAGCTGGATTTGTGTTATGTGTCAGTGGACTGATTAATTTTCGAATATCATACTTTTTATATATCTATATATATATGTATGTACATATAGACTATCGATTTTAGAGATTTTTTTATGTATATATGCATATATAGCTTTGCAAATGTGTTTTGGATTAAACTAACCATCTAGGAGATTTCTATTACTAAAAAAGTTTTTAAATGAGGTAACAATTTCTCTACTGAGCTTTCGAACTCACCCCTCCTATTTTCCTCCCTTTCACGTGGTTTATTTGAGTCAGTTATCTCGTTAGCTAGGCAAGTCGCTTAGCTTACACTCGTGGTCCTATTCCTCAATGGTTGGTACCTTTCTTTGTCTCACTATTTCTCTATGTTTAACTGTTTAGCCAAGTTTGTTGTCCCTACTAAGTGAATATATGAGGATGTATTTAATATTACTTGAGATTTTGGTGTATAAATTGGACACAATAGTTTCTAAGGAACTTATTTTTGAAAATTTAAAGTATTTGGAATTCTGATAGACTTTGTAAGTTAAATTTTAGACATCCGGATTCAAGATTTGAAAAATCTATTTAATCAACACTGTAGCTTTATTAAACCAAGTATTTGTACAATATAACTATGTTTTATTGAATTTTAGTTAGCGTATCTTTCTTAACAAATTGAACCAAAGATAAACCACTTTTGACATGGAATTTCTAATGATTTGAGGACTAGAATGAAAAATTCGAGCATTTAATTTCTTCTGAATTTTTGCAAATTCTTTACTTATATTAATTTACACTCAAAATTATTAAATGTTACGGTCTTGGATTTTCGGTTATGACATTTTAGGTAATTAAATCAGTATTTTTCAGATAAATTAGGCCAAAAGTTTTTTTATTCTTTTTTTTTTTGGATTTTAGGCTTTTTTTTTCTTTTTTTTCTTTTTTATATTTGTAAGAACCTAATACATTTTAATGCTGATCTCTGAGTGATCGAAAAATAGTAGATTATCGTACGAGTTGTAATATATGTACATATTACGTGCGCACGCACGTACGGCGTTTTCGTTACTTGATTTATATAATTTTATATTCGTTAGACGTTAGAGACGATTCACCGCGTTTGACTTATCTAAAGTTTCCAATATCACGTTCCCTTTGTGCTTAGTCATTAGAATGTTCTTTCCTTACTTTTCAGAGGTCCGTGGAGTTATTGGATTCCTTTCGTCGTTCGTTATATTTGTAACACGTGTCCTGCTTATTTGCAAAGTACAGATATTCTCCTTCTGCTCCTTAATTTTGAAATGAAATCTCTATATGGTCTGAAACCATATGACAACATCTAATTAATTACGTACTTGAACTGGTTTCCTCCTTGTATAAATAACTTTCAAACCCACCATACTTAATTACATCTAAATTTTTATTATGTTTATTTACTCCCTAGCCATGGATCTCTTCTCTATAGTATCATGCCTCTTCCTTTTCCTCCTATCCCTATGTCTCTATCTTCATTTTCACACCTTCCCTAACAAAAGCTCAACCAATACTGGTTTCAAAATCTACCCTATAGTAGGAATCCTACCGGGATTCTTAAAAAACCGTCAAAGGTTACTTGACTGGTTCACCGAAACCTTGGTCAAAACCCCGACAAACACAGCCGTGACGCGGCGTTTCGGCAATATCCGCGGCGTCGTCACTGCCAACCCCAAAAACGTGGAGCACGTGCTCAAGACCAACTTCGAGAACTACCCGAAAGGCAACGGATTTGTCTCTGTCCTCGGCAATTTTCTCGGCCGAGGAATCTTCAACTCCGATGGTGAGATCTGGAAGGTGCAACGTAAGACTGCGAGCTATGAGTTCAACACAAAGTCGCTGAGAAACTTCGTCATGGAAGACGTTGTAGTTGAGCTCGAAACGAGGTTAATTCCGACCTTAGAAAAGGCCTCCGAAACGGAGCGGGTCATGGATTTACAAGACGTTTTGGAGCGGTTTGCTTTCGATAACATCTGCAAGTTGGCTTTCAACGTCGATCCTGGTTGTCTTGGAGGCGATGGAACTGTCGGAGCTGAGTTCATGCAGGCTTTTGAGGATGCCACGGTGCTTAGTTCCGGCAGGTTTCGGTACTCTTTTCCTTACCTTTGGAAGATCAAGAGGCTCCTGAACATTGGATCGGAGCGGCATCTGAGAGAATCGATCTCCACTGTTCATGAATTTGCGGACAACATAATAAGGTCAAGAATGGAATCTAAACTGGAAAAGCCCCAAGAAGATCTCCTGTCCCGATTTATGGGACACGAGTACGATAACTCGCCCGAGTTTCTCCGAGATATAGTGATAAGCTTCATCCTTGCAGGCCGAGACACAACGTCTTCGGCTTTAACTTGGTTCTTCTGGCTCTTATCTTCTAGGCCAAAGATCCAGGAGAACATCTTGAAAGAGCTCGAAACGATTCGGATTCAAAATCGGAAAAATACCGGTGAAACTTTTAGTTTCAACGAACTCCGAAGTATGCAGTATCTCCATGCTGCAATTTCCGAGTCCATGAGACTCTACCCGCCGGTACCGGCCGATTCGAAAGTGTGCCAAAACGACGACGTTTTGCCGGACGGAACATTTGTAGGAAAAGGTTGGTTCCTAACTTATCATACATACGCTATGGGAAGAATGGAGAAAATATGGGGCAAAGATTGTAATGAATTTCGGCCAGAGAGGTGGCTCGAAGATGGTGTTTGCCGGCAAGAGAGCCCGTTTCGCTACCCGGTATTTCATGCCGGTCCGAGAATGTGCCTCGGAAAAGATTTGGCTTATATTCAGATGAAGTCCATTGCAGCCTCGTTGATTGAGAGGTTTGAAATTGACGTACTGAATAAGGACATGTTTCCGGGGTATATATTATCATTGACTCTGAGGATGAAAGGTGGTTTGCCTATTAGGGTAAGGAGAAGATGAATTTTGGGTACGGAAAATTGGTACTTAATTACTAGGTAGTTGTTCTTTGTATGAGTTGTTTGTTTGAATAGTGTGCAAGTCTCATTCCCATGTTCTTTCTCTATAAAATTTTAATGTAAGGAAGTTTTCATTTTAATTGTACCTTATAAATTCTTTCGATGGTGTTTAGGTCCTGATACTAATTACTTTTTCGTAGAAATTGTAGCAAAATAGGTCACTAATATATTCCGAAACGTTGACAAATACTATCTTATATCTTGTTTTCCTATACTTTTATTAAAGGAATCTCATCTTTAGTCCCTAGATTTTGAAGGGTGTTTTTAGGCCCGTAATGTGGGAACAAAAAGGAGACACATGGCTAACTTTAAATTCAGGCACTTGGCCATTATTCACATTTGATAATATATTGAAATGGAAAATTCTTTATAACACAAGCATGAATGTATAATGATAATAAAAAAATAAAAAATAAATAATGATATCCCTACTGTACTAATAAATAATATAGAAATGGTGCATCCAAAAGGTTTCTCGTAATATGTATGAAGAAAAGGACGTTGTATAACGTGCGGACAATCCACGTCAAAGACCTGGCCGACATAGTCAATGACCTGTACCCTACCACATCATCGAAGACCCGTTCTGGTCACTGGCGTTCTTGAAGACGCGTTACTTGTTGGCCGACAAAATTATTTCTCTTTTTATTCGGCTCTGGTTGTCGTCTTATCTTTTTTTTTTTCTTTTTTTTTGTTGATTTTTTTTTTAATAAAGAAAAAAAAATCAGGTGACTACCTTAGATGCACCTCCCAGTCTACCACTCACATAGGCTCAATCAGAACCATGAGGTGGAGTGACAGACCTGGTGTTCTCCGTACGCTGGTCAATTATGAGGAATGGAAGTGACTCAAATTCAAGTATTGGTGGGTCAATTATGCAGTGAGAAATAAAAATACTCTGAAACAGAGTTTAACCTCCAGACTTCATAGATGTCAGACGTCCAATTAGGTACTTCTACCACTATACTACCACCGCTCGTGGTTGTTGAATATTTTGATGTCTTCTAAAATTCTTATTTATTTTCGTTCTTTTATATTTTAGGAATTGAGTTTTCTTTATATTTGTTTTTTTAGCTTTTCGTATGGTGGTCTTCAATTTGTTTTGTCTAATATTTCAACATCTTGGTGTCAAGCTTGAAAGATGACGTGTATTCGCACCAATTTAAAAGAAGGTTCATGTGTTAATAACGTAGCTTCAAATTTTGCCACACCAAATTGTATGTTGATGTCATCAGGATGATATTACTGGGCTTGGTGTCCAAGCAAACCTGTTGCCCAAGGGGCCGCGACAATTGGAGATTCTATAAAAATAGTCTTCTATTAAAAAAGCTTTAAAAATACGACCGGGCGGATAAAAATAAAGAAAGTGCGACATTTGGTGTAAGAACTTTCACATGTGAGGGCTGACAACAAGTTTCATATGGCCATGATCACCAAAAGCCGAAAAAAAAAAAAAAAAAAAAAAAGAGGAAAGGTCTAACGCGCATCAATCATGAAGGCTAACGCATCTGATGTAGGGCTGATAATTCGTATTATCGTGTCATATTCAAGTTGACACGATTATGGCGCGACATAATAATACTTAACTCGAACACAACACAGCTAATAAATATGTCAAAAATTTAAACTAACATGGTACGATTAATACATATATAACATGACACGATATATATAACTCGTTTAATAAATGTGTTACCTATACGATTATGACTCATTTGACACAATCATTAAATAATGATATGATTATTCAAATTTAACGCGGTTATGCACTAATCAATTCAAATAAATAAAAAAATATGTTTACAATTAATCAAAATCAATCTAAAACATTAAAATATTTGTATAATATGTGTCATATTTGTATCGTGTCATATTGACACGAAAGCGACATGTTTAATAAAATGCATTATCTGTGTCATTTTCGATTTATTAAGCGAGTTGATCCAAAGGCCAGCCATTTATTATAATCCAAATTTAATATTGAATGTGTCATCACCCATATCCGTTTATTTGGTGTCGTTTTTAAGTCATTTCATCATGTTGTGTAGAAAATAACTGGCCCAAATTTGACGTCTTTGCCATTAGCACTGACACCTGATGCATTTACTATTTTTTCCTAATTTTATTAAGATAATATAATAATTATTTTATTTTTGACTTTATTGATCAATCTCAATCTTTTTACTCCTAAAATTTAAATTTATATCTATACTAAATATACTAAGCACGGATAAGCTGGTCTTGGTTCAATTTTTTTGCCATTAGTATCCTTCCTCTTTTAAAGCATTTCATTGTTTGTTTTAACAAATTTAAATTAATTAAAATACTATGCAGGACTATGTTAGTACTTTTAATTTTATTTTTGCGACAAATATACATGTTCATTGTTAAGCCCAAATGTTACCATATCAGCTCATTACTAAGCCCAAGTTGGTTGTTGGGTTATTAGAGGCGGTGGGTTGGCTTAATGACTTATCTATTATATAAGCATATTCCTCTACAAACTTGTTAAGCCAAACGTATTCCACAGAGGGTGAAATCTCTCATCGTATTTTCAAGTTTTTTGCTTTCTTTATTTTTCTTCTTTTTGGCTGAGTTATCTTTTCTTCTATTTTAATTCTTCCCTCTGATAAATTTTTATTCTTTTAATTAATTTTTTGTTTCGTTATATATCTTTCTCAGCATTTCGTTGTATCTTTCTCCGATTAAGAGGGTCCGGTAGTGTTTGCAATTGTAGAACTATTATACATATATATATATATATAACCACGTTGCTTTGATTTTGAGAAATATTGATCCATATAAGAATGCTTTAGTTTTAATTAGAAACTTTTAAAATATTTCTGGATTTCTAAAGGTAATTAAAGTTAATTAATTATGCTATTAGCATGTATAGGACTTTTGGTGTTGAATCTTGGGCTATTAGTAACACTGTGATCATTGCGTGGAATTATTATTTGTTGCTTAAAAATGATTCTTTGTTAGTTAAACATATATAAGATATGTTGAAAATAGGTTTTGTTTTCTATACGTTCGTTATTATTTGTGAAGTCTTTGTTTCACTATATATATGATATTGTTTTGTTTATTTATGATATTGTGTAGATGGTTGAGTGCTGCATATAAGGCCTGGCCATGACTAAGAACTCACTACCTCCACTCAGACTTGGATCATGTACATTTGTCATCATGTATCTATATATGTCTACAAAAGCATCTGGAGAAAATAATTTGAAGACAAAACTGAAATTTATTTGGTTTGGTAAAATTGTAGGCATTGTTTAACTGATCTAGCTAATCACTATAGAATATATGTAACTAGTGTTACTAAATAGATTAGATAGGTAGTATGTTGAAGGGTCTTTTACTAATTTGTTTTTAGATTGTAATGTTGCCTTAAAATATTTGCTGAAATTCAAGTTTGTAAATCAGGTTGATGCAATGACGGTATTGGTTTATGTGTCACAACCGAAAATCAAAAGTTATGACTTTTAGTTATATTAAGTGAAAGAATAATTAAATATTAGTTTTACGAAATTCAGATAAAATCATGTATTAAATAATTTTATTTTGGTCCTCAAATCATTATAAATTCCACATGCATTAAAACTCTTAATAGGTTTAATTATTTAGGGATAATATCCATTAATTTTTAGAAAAGTTTCTAATTGATTAACTTGAAAACTCAATAATAAATCATAAAATTTTGTAAATGGAGTTTAACTAAAATCTTTAATTCAATGTCCAAAATATGTTATATAAAATCACTTTGTAATTTCAAATACTTAAATTAATAATAAAACTATCCTCATACATCCACTTAGTAAATTTACTAATTGTGGCTAAATAATTGAACAAAGAAAAAAGGTTAACAAAGTATAAATACCCACCAGGGAATAAGAATAGGAATACAAGTACAAGCTATGCAGCTTATCTAACTATCAGAATGACTACCTTAAATAGTTAAGCACCTGAAAGTGGTAGAAGTAGGGGGGTGAGTGTTCACATGTTCAGTAGAAATTTAATTATTATTTTTTTGAATAGATGCGATTTTTACCAAACCTGCATAGTTAATATATTTTTCCAAAATCCATTTATAAACCAAGTTTATAAAATAGTTGATATCCAGAATAATCACATATTCAAAACGAAAATTAGAAATACATGATTGTACATATCATATATTAACCAATGTAAATGAGTGAGCTCTCATCCTTCCATCATGGTCCTGTAATACCCCTTACTAAATGTACCCAGCATCCTGATACTATCCGAAGGTATGTTAGTCAAAACCCTGTACAGGGGCCTAAGTCTTTTACCTAGCTCTACAACAACTCACCAGTGATCTAAACTACCATGATGTAATAATAGAACTCAAGTATATAATCCTATAATATGTACAACATTTAACAGAATATGTAATAACCAAGCAAAATATAATCTAATAGTGCTTTACAAATACCCACTTGGCATTATTCTAGGATTTACTATAACATGGGCAGTACTCCACTGTATTAATCTATAATCCCAATTTAAAAAAATGTATATAAAATCACATAATCCAATCTTAGTATAATCTGATGTGTTTCCACAATTTAGTAAATCATCGCGTAAATCACGATTTTTCATAAATCAATTATAATGCAATTATAAATCAAACAAGTATAAAACAAGGTAATTGAATTCCTACCTTGAGATGATAGCTATACCAAGCTAACGATGCTCAAAAAATCTCCCGTGGGTTACTTGGGTGCTCGGACGGTCCTTTCGAGATTCTGATAAGCTCATTCTAAAAAGTGACTTTTCCAATGGAGTCTCAAAATGAGAAACAGACATCACCATTGAATTATTAGTGCCCAAAATACTTAGGTTAGACATATAATTTGTCAAATTCGGGTCTAGAGACGAGTCCCGACCTACGATACACAAAACGACATTATTCACGAGCCTCGGAATTCTTGCCAGTTTGAAATATATCAATGTTATATATCAAAACTTGTTTCTTGATCTCACTAAATCCAATTTTGAAGTCATAATTCAGTTTCGAGGTCCTGAGCCTTAAATAGGCATTAAATCCGAGAATTGCAAAAAAGCCTCTTTTTGGAATTTTTTGGAAAAAGTCCACTTTTTCCAAAGTATTTAGAAAAATATCACCTTTGCTAAATATTTAAAAAAAAAATCACTTTTATGAAATATTTCAGAAAATGTCATTGTCACGAAACTTTTTAGGAAAATATCACTTTCGAAAATATTTGAAAAAATATCAATTTTGCTGTTTATTTGTCAAAATATCATTTTTGCATAAATATTTCAGAAAATAACACCTTTCTAAGCTCAGCCCAAGGTCCAATCTGAATAGTAACAGACTTCAGTCCAATTTGCAAAAGTATCTCTTTTTGTCCCGAATTAGAAAAATATCACATTTTCCAATTTAAGATTTCTCTCAAACCAGATATCATTTCAACACAGTGCCACCATATTTATTCATACTTCAATCTCCTATATCAATTCATATAACTTATGTTGGAATAATGTTCTATAAAGCAGTTCATTATTATGACATTATAAACAATGTTTATCAGATTATTTGTTATCTATTTGTTATTAATAAATTTCATGTTATGAATTTCTATTTCTTTTATGTCCCATTGTTATACATGCGATGTCTATGTTTATCTTATACAAACATCTAAAGATTTCAAGACATATAATGAGTAATAAAGAATTATTCGTATGATAAGGTATGTGGGAGACATTATATTCTGTATTTCATTATGTCTAAATTAAATTATTCGCATTCTGCATATTGAAGATGGAATACTTTACTATGCTGTAGAATGTAGTATTGCCTATTTAATAAATAAAGTCTCCAATCATCGAAGTAAGTCTTTGGATAAAAACAATAGTATATTATAAGAATATTATAACAGCATCGAACATGACCGAGTGAATTAAAATTTAATGTTAAGTGTCGTAACTTAAATTTCTAATTTCACTAATCTAGCACTATTGTAGAAAACCTTAATCCTAGTGATTAAATAACTTACTTTCATGTGTTTTATCTTTTTGAGTCACTAAAGGACTAGTTCTGATTTATGGTTCGAACTCCGGTGTATTAGAAGATAATGTATATGAAATGTTTAAAATATTTTTCATAATGGATGCCATGCATATAATGTCACTTTGAGTTTTTTCAAGTACTTGGATAATATAAACCAGGGCCCCGATATTCACTATATGAATTTGATTGTGTTGATATAAGCAGCTACAAACACCGTAGTCAACTATTATCCATAAGATAAAAAATGGCAACTCAAAGGTAAATATGTGCTAGAGGGGTAATACATTAATTTTACTCTGCGAGTACAGCATTGCATTAGGGATATGTATAGTATATGCTAAATGGATTGAGCTAATTATTTGATAATAAGCTTCACAAAAAATAAATGACATTCAGTCCAAGAGTTCCATATTGGGTCTATAGTGGTGTGCCCCAGCATTAATAGACAAGGCCCAATCATAATTATGAGTTAATTATGATTGTGGATAGATAGTCCACTGTATCTTGAGCTTTATAGATCCATCTAGTCCCATGTCTAGCTCAAATTAAAGCCCAATAGTTATTTGATGATCAGTTGAGCCCAACAAGCATATTAAGATTTACTAATCTTTCTATAGTTAAGAGAAAAATTCTCTAGTTGCTTGTTACTAGTGTTACATGTGAAACACCCTTTTCAGGAGAGTGTCAGTCGAAAAACACAGAGAGGGAAAGAGCAGAGAAAATCGACCAATACTAGGGTTCACCATCATTGGTGTTTCGGCTATCCCGGAGAAATTGGTTCAAGAAGATTTTCTTCTTATTCGTCTGCGAATCTCTTTATTAGGAATCAAGAAGGTAACCACTCACCGGATCAATCAAATAACTTTTGAGAATAGACCAAAAGACGAGAAGGTTATTGAGCAATCTGGGTATTATTCTTATCTGGATCAAAAATTAATTTATGTTAGATTACGATCCGAAATATTTTGTAAAGAGAAAAATTTTAAACGACCAATTCCGCTATGTTTCTAGATTTTACAAAACTATGATCTTCTTGAAAGTGATTTTATGAAAATATTTTCTGGAATTTTATTCCAATGAATACCAGCAACTGGTACCAGAGTATGGTTTTATTATTAATCTAGCATATTTTACTCCAATCTATTCTCTTGTTGACTGATATTTATGATTTCCGGAAGGTTAGATTATGTTTGGTCTTGTTCATGTTATGAGTATGCTCTAGTTTGTATGATGATCAATAGATCTAATGAGTTTGAATGATTATTTGATTAGATGTTGCTATGAGATGATGATCATATTTGTTTTTGAATTTCGTTTCCGGCATATTCTTGATTTCTATGTATTCATATTTTATGTTCTTGATAAAACTACGCATAGAAATGTTTTGATCTTTAATTGTTTTTAAGTTTTTATGAAAAATAACTTTTTCAATTTTAAAAAAGTGAAATGACGGAGCGGTGCACGACCAAGAGCCGTGTGCACCGCCGCGTGAGCCCTGCAAGTGTGACCCACAAGTAAGGCTGCACGGGCACATCCCTGCGCATGGCTGCGCGAGTGAAACGCCCTGGCCGCGCTGATGTGATTCGCGCAAAGCGTGCGAGCGGTGAATCTGCGCAGGCCGCACGGATTCACGCCGTGCATGCAGTATGGGCACGGCCTTGTTGGCCACACGGATGTGATCCACGCATGGCCTGCGGGTGGTCATGCTGCACATGCTGCACAGGCACAACCCCATTGGTCACGCGGATATGATCCATGCACGGCTAGCCAGCGGCCTCCTGTGTGCTAGCTGCGTAGGTGGCCTCCCATGCCCTGGCTGCTCGGGGTGCCGCCTTGTACATTTGTCGTGCAGGAGCTACGTGAGCCCGTTGTCACTCGAGAGTTATCCCAAGCGAGGCCACGTAGCGTTATGCGAGCTCCATGAAGCCCAGTAGTTGTCTCAAGCATAGCCATGTAATATCCCGTGGCCGACGTTCACGTACCAGCAACTTTCATGGCTATAAAAATAACTTCCCAAAAGTAATTATAAAAATGACACAAATAAATTACGAAAACAATGAAACATATAGAATGCTAACCAGTAACGAACTAGGATGTGAGAAGGGTCTTGGATGGAAGCTCGTGATGAGTTTAATCGAAAGAGACTAGTGGCAACCCTTCAGGTGGCCAGACGGCTGCACGGTGACACCAAAAACTTTTGCGATCGTTTTGATTTTATGGTCGCTTGGCCTAGTTTGATTTTCTATAACTCTATCTTCCGACAACCAACCAAGTAGGAGGAGGTCAGATCTTGAAGGTAGCATGACAAGGAGTAAGGTGGTGAGGCTCATGCTAACTGTTTCCTTGTGGTTGTGCATGGAGAGAAGAGAGAAGTTCGTGGTTTGGCCATGGCTGAAGGAAGAAAAGAAAAAGAAAAAGTAGAGAGAGAGAGAGAGAGAGAGAAAAGGGTGTCAGGTGTGGAAGAGAATGAAAGGAAGGAGTGTTGCATTTAAAGACAAAAACGGGTCCCACCACTTATATAAAATATTAATTAATTTTTTATTTTTTTTAAAAAAATTAGGCTAAAATTACTAAAATACCCTTGAAAAATTTAAGTTTTTACATTACGGGTCTGAGTTTGAATTAGGATTAGTGTGTCATACAAGTTGTCACGACTAAAATTCTAAAGCCGTAACTTTTAGTAATTTTGAGTGTAAATAAAGATGAATAAAAAATTTACAAAATTTCAGAGGAACTAAGTACTTGGATTTTACATTCTAGTCCTCAAATCATTAGAAATTCAGTATTAAAAAGGGTCCCTCTTTAGTTTAGTTTATCAAGGAAGAAATGCCAATTAAGGTTCAAGAAAATATTGTTAAGTCGTTTAAAAACTTGGCTTAATAAACTTTTAGTGTTGAATAAATGAATTTCACAAATCTCAAATCCGAATGTCCAAAAATTAATTTACAAAGTTAGTCATATTTCAAAGTACTTAAAATTTTGAAAATATGCTCCATAAGAACCATAGTATCCTATTTATATACTAAATTCTCAAATAGTAGTAAAGACATCCTCATACATTAACTTAGTAGGTACAGTAAACTTAGCTAAACGGTTGGACATAAAAAAAGAATAAGACAAAGTATAGGGACCAACCGAAGGAGAGGAATAGGGTCACAAGCGTAAGCCAATTGACTTGCATAGCCATCGAGACAATTCACATGAATGAACAATCACCTGAAAGGGAGGAAAGTAAGGGTGAGCTCGAAAGCTCAGTAAAAAATTATAACCTCATTTAAAAATCTTTTTAGTGATAGAGAGTCCCTGCATAATTAGTTTAATCTAAAACATCTTTGCAAAATTATATATATATATATAACAATTTCCTAAGCTAATAGTCCATATATGTATATATTTATATATAAATATATATATATATATGAAAGCATGATATCTAAAATTAATCAGCCCACAAACACGTGATATAAATCCACCCAGACCAATGAGTTCACCACCTCTCATCAATGGAAACTAGGATGTTGTTACTACTCTACTTGTACCATACAGCCTGCCTGACACCTAGCCCATACTTGGAGAGGACGCTCGTGTGTTGCCTATCAAACTTGGAGAGGCAAATGCCTCGCCTACACCTACCAGCTTGGAGGGACAAGCGAATTGCCTACACCTACCAACCTAGAGGGGCAACCAACTCGCCTACACCTGTCGAAATGGGAAGGTAATCAAAAGAAAAATCCCACGCAAGTTCACAGACTCTGTACCATCGATGGGGGCTTTAGCGTCACATTATAAAATCTCATGATGCTAATCCGGTACTCATGTGTAACCCTATGACATGTGTATTGTGAATTGATGTGTAGAAATAATCATATAGTAATTTAAGTTCACATGATGCTCTGGTTTTTAATAAAATGATTAATTAAATTTTGTAGAAAAATGGGCAGCATAACGGCCCTATTTTGATATACAAAAAAAAAAAAACTTGTACTCATAAAAATTCCAGAGTAATATACTATATATATTACAATCCAATTCCATCACATATATCCAAAACAAATCACGTTTGTCATCACATATAGCATAAAGTAAGTTTTATTCAAAAATAATATAAAACAGAGGTAACCAAATCCCTACCTCACTAGAATTGTGATACCATGCTATTAGAATCTCGAGGTATCGCTGGACGATCGTTCGGAGGGTCGAAAATTGATTCTAAACCCTCGATCGCTCTCTTAGGAAAAACCAACTTCTCAACTTAGCTTCAAATCAACAAGCGGATCTCTCCATTGAATTCTTAGCATCAAAAATAGCTAGGTTAGACATATAATTCGTCCAATTCAGATCCGAGCTGAAACCGAACTGGTGACATGCAAAACGCGGTAAAATTTGCGCCATCTGACATCATTTTTCATGCCGGTCAGTAAACATAGTCCATATATATCAATTTTCACTATTTCACAAGTAGATTCTAAAAATGACATTAAAATCATGATCCAACGGTCTGATAAAAAAATCAACTCTTGAATCTCAAAGCTTAAACTACTCAATGATGAAAAATTTTAATCTGGGCAAAATACGGTCATGAAATATATACTTAGAGATATTTTAATCTGGGCAAAATAGGGTCATGAAATATATACTTAGAGATTCCTCTCGACGAGATGAATCCGACTAGCCCAAGAACACACGTTGAAATGGCCTGGAACGACGCCGAAAATTCAAAAATCTCTGCAGCTTGAAACGGCGTTTTTTGGGACCTCTCGGTAGCTCGAGACCAGCGGCACCAGCTTCTTGGCGTGATGACGAAGCACCGCCAGCTGCTGGTGCAGTAGGACGATAGCTGTAAGGCAGCACGACGAGCTTCGGCGGCTATTTGACTGGAGGGAGAAGAGAGAGCAAAGGGAGAGATCATGGGGGAGTCAGGGGGAAAGAGAGCGGGGGTTGTTTTAAAAAAAATTGTGGGTCCCATTACTATTAAAAAAATGATATTATAATAAAAAAATTGTGGGTGTTACACAAGTCTATTTACCGAAATTTTGCAATGATTCCATAGGCTCAAAGGCCTCATTAGGAGGGTGTGATAGTTTGGTTTCTAGAAAGACAAAGGACTCACAAGATATTTATGTTCATAACACATGGGAGAATACTCCCAGTTGATTCCTTCTCAAATAACCATGAGATGATTATTTTAGGGAATTCATTTTCTGAACAAATGCCCCCAACGAATCACCCATAGGCAAAAAGCATACGTATTGTAACTTTAGAAGGCACCCCTCCTTCGGAAATTCAATAGAGAAATGAAATAGAATAGGATAAAAAGATATACAAAACCAATAAAAGCAATTAAGTATAAAGATTTTCAATTTTGATTTTAATCGGTATATTTTATAAGTAAGACTTTTAGTATGACAATTTTAGTGTATAGAAACAAAAATTTTAAAACAGTAACTATGATTTCAATTTTGATTTTAGTGTATAAAAACTTGGACTCTTTAGACTAGCTACTCTACTTTTTCTTATTAAATTTTTTTGAGAGTAGCTGAAAACTTTTAACATTAGCTTTACGCACTACTAGAAAAAAGGGCTACCCCGTCACCTAATTTTCACGTCGCTTTTGACATTGGCGCGACGTTGAAATTTTCTGGGCTATTAAGGGCCCGTTTGGCACAGCTTTCAAAGATCTTTTAGGACTCAAAAGATCTTTTAAGAGTGTTTGGATGAATTTTTAGAATATCTTTTTGTATCCAAAAGATCTTTTTAAAGAAGCATGGACCTACCATCTTTTTTAGGGAGATCTTTTTGTACTTTTACTTCAAGAAGTAAAAGCTATCCCAAACAGGCCCTATGTCTCCTGCTGTGCGACGTGGAAGAGGGCACAGGCTACAACGTCGCCTTACAAGGGACGCGATTGGGCCCAGAAACTTGGGCTTCAACGTCGCTTAAAATGCGACGGAAGCATGCCCATGTCACGTCCCTTACACAGCGACGTGATATCGTTATGTCGTCCCATCCTGAGCGACGTTGAAATGCGGCAAGATAGAGGCACGATATTAGGGCCCAAATTAGCACCTGATCCCTAATTTTCTCTTTTCTCATATCCCGCCGTCAAACCCTCCCCATCTCTCATTCTCTCTTTCTCGCCCTCTAAATCTTTCTCCCCATATCTGTCTCACAAGAGCGCTCTCGTCGAAGCCCCAGTTCATCCACTTCACTGGTGGCACCAAGACTCGCTGTCCCCACCCACCACATGAGGTGCCATCCCGACCATGAGTTCCACCTTTGCCACTTTGTCTCCGACTCCGACCCCGACCCCGCTCTCGTCGACCACAAGCACTCCCAGAAGTCCAGGTTCTACTTATGTGTGCCCCCTATTCTTCTACATTCATTTGGTTTATGCCTGTGAGCATTGTCTTTTATATCATTCTCAAAAATGCCCAAGCAAGATCACTTCTTGTCATTGTGAAATTTTCATGTTACTTCTTGTTACATCATGGGTTGTATCTGTCTTATTACGTTAACCAGAACATGAACGCCTTTTAATCCTACTCTTTGAGAGACTTATAAAATGGTTAACCATGGTGGAATTTCATTTATTGCCGAGGAGGTGAGACTTTAGGACTATGCCTTCTACAACATATTTCTTATCATGATATGTAGACAAATTGTCTAAATATGTAGACAAATTAAAGGCCTTTTTCAATGTTCAAAGTTGGAATTGAAAATTCTGTTTTTTGTGTGTGTGTTTTTATGAATTTATGTGTTTATAGTAGAAAAAGTTTATTTGCATTGGCTTCACTGCACCAAGGGATTGATGGGGAGTAGAGTAGAGTGATCAGTCTGGAGTGATCGTGTACAGATGGAATGATGAAACATGCTTTTGGTAAGTTACGTACCTGATTTCTCAACTACTCATAGCGTGCTTGTTGAGAAATTTTTTGTCCTCGTTGGAAGTTAAAAAGTTTAAGAGTAATTATACAAGGCACTTGTAGTCATCTCAGTTATCGTGGGCTGGTAGTTCCTTTACTTCGACACTTAAACTTCACCCATATCATAGTGTTACTACATTATGCCTTTCTTTTATACATACTGATTCTAGCATTGAACTTTAGTTCACTATAAGATCATGTTATAATATAAAAAAATAATGATTTGGAAATAAAAGGGTACTAAATAGTATCTATTACTTTATTCAATATTTGCAAATAAAAGATGCTTATTTACTCAAATCATCAAGTTCAGAAATATAACAGGACAATTCTCTATTTGACTTGATTACTTGCTATTTTATATCTCCTTAGGGGTCCCTTGTACTTTTTTTGTGACTGTTGAAGTGGTTAAAGTTTAGACACCTACGTGATTGTTATTTGTTTGAATTTAAAATGGCCATGGAGTGTCTATTGAAGCTAACTAGAATTGATGTGTTTATGTGGTATTGGAAGTGGTGAAGGAGTTGGGAGGACAAAGCGTTTTTGATGGAGCATAGGTGGGGTGCTTTTGTGCTTGGGAATTAGAGACATGTACTTGTTACATTTCTAGTTATTCATGATTTCAGTTCCTATGAGTTACATATATCCCCATGACTTTTCTTTATATAAGATATAGCACGTTAATTGTCTTCAGATGCCATATTAGACATTTTTCCTATGAGTTACATATATCTCTACTAGAAATTCATAATTAGGGTTTGAGATATTGTTACAAGATAATTACAGAGTCCTCTTGTGGTCCTATTTCTGTTTTGCAGTTGTATTGTAGGCTTGTACATTCTACTAGAGTCTAACGAACTATGCTTTTTTCAGTTTTGTATCTCAAGCTCCACGAGGACCAAGCCATCGCGGCCAATTTGGCAAGGAAGAAGGTTACTCCGCTGCAGACGGCCATGAAGCTTGCCATCAAGCTAAACAAAAGTTTGTGGATTCTTGGATCCTACTACTACATTTTTTTTTCCTGTGGGATATTCCACTAACATTATCTGGTTTTATGATATGGCTGATTGAGCTCATAAAAAAAAAAAAAATCCTGAACATAAGAACTTGATAGGCTACATGAGGGTTAGGTGACTATTATACATTTCAATAATGTGGATTTAAATGTCCACTTGGATAATTTTTCAATAGTTTGAGGCATTTTATTTTGAAAGTTTAGTTTAGTTTAGTCCCCCACCCCCTCCTTCTTCCCTTTTTAATTAAAAAAAATTAAAGAAATATAATAATGAGTTGGGAGTTGAATCTGAGTCGGATTATCATATATTTTTGGAATTTTCAGACTTCTAAGTTTTTATTTTATAGGAGCAATAGGCCATTCGCGGCTAAGTTAAAGTATTTGACATCACTTGGTAAACTAGTTAAGATATGATATATATGTATATCTTTTCTGTAACATTGTAACATGATTTTCTTGAGATGATTGTGTGCTTTTCTGTATTTTAACTCCAAGTAACATTGTAATATGGTTTTGGTTTTGGTTTTTTCTTGTTTTGAGTTTCTGTAAAACTTGGAAGTGGGAAAACTCTCCTCATGATTCCTGCTCTCGCTCCATAGTAAGTCTTTTGGGTCCCATAATCTACCTCCACGGACCAAGGTTCGAATGCTTCTATTTTTTTCTTATTTTTATTTTGATTTTCTCTATAATAGGTGCTCTAGTTTTTCCTTTTTCAAACTTTGTTCCCATTTCTATACGGGTTTTTCATCTTTGTAACTGATGTATTTCTCTCTTCCTTATTTTGTGTTTTGTTTCTTTTCCATTGTTTTAGGTGAAATTAAAAAAAATCGATTTTTCTTTTGCTTTCTTCCGTTTTAGCCTTACGGTATTTTTTTGTACATTTTCCTTGTTTTGGCCAAAATCTTGGTAAGGTGTTGCTATTGTTTTAACTTCTCTTGTGTTACTATCTTGTTTGGTCATTTACTTTGTGAGTATGGAAACTCTTAAATGACACGCCCCATTGAAATTATTTTTTTCCTGTAATATAAAAAATGTTCACTTGACTAGATTTTTGAAAATTTATAATCGATTTAAGTCATTATAATTAATACATGCTTACTTCTTTTGTCATTCATCCAGCCCATGCTATTTTTTTTTAAATACATTTTGTACATCTATTTTGGAGTTCATATAGCTTTTAGAGTTGTTATATTGTGGCTGTTATTATTCTTTAAATTTTACTTTTTAGATATAAGTTCTAACTATGGTATCTTCTTCATTCACCATCCATAATCAAGTATGGGAAATGTTGTCCTATTTGGAGTATCTCTGCAATACTTCATAGAATTGGTAAGTTTTCCTTTGGAAGTATCCCTTTCAATTGTCTTTTCTGCCTCTTCTTTGTGTTATTGAAAATAGTTATGAGCACAAGAGAATTCTTTTTATAAATAACAATTGCTGCTCATGTAGTCCAATCATTCTCTTTATTTTGCTTCTTATAAGTTGTTTTGTTGGGTGGGGTTGCTAATAGGAACTTGGGGACCTTCAACTTAAGCATACAAGGTGATTAAATTGAAGCTGATTTCATAGCACACGTTATTAACTACCATGTGATTAGAGGTTCTAGTGTATTTTCTCTTGACTCTACCTCTGTTTGTCTCAGTAAAAAGGATATATACACATCAAAGGTTAAGTGCATATTATAGAGGGGAAAGTCATATATTTGGGTGCTTAAGGAGTTGCATAATGTGGTATACTCATATTTGATGTGTTTTTAGATTTCTATTCTATTTTTCCCTTTCATTTTCTACTAAAGTAATGTACTTTTTGGAGCAACAGGATATAAATTGAGTGGGCAACTTTTTTTTGTTTTTGCTTAACATCTCAGACTCCATTTTTGCATGGATCTGTAGCATGATGAATTTTCATAAGTGTGCCATCTTGTCTTATTTGATGCCATTCCCTACATGTTTGTGCTCCAACAGTGTTTTGTTTTGAAAAATTACATGATGTTACAGATTTTGCTGAAGGAGCGCATAGTGATGAGCTGATGGGGTTAACATAGGGATAACGAATTAGAGCACACAAAGTGTTCGATTAATATCCTAAGAGAGAGAAGGATAAAAAAAAACTGCACAAAGAAAAGAAATTATGGTTCAAAAGTCTATCATACTTTGTCGTTTTAAGGTTGGTCTACTCTATATTCTCTGTATGCTCAAGTACAGGATTTTTGTTATATTTTTTTTAAGAAAACTGGCATCTATATATTGTTAAAAAGATACTGCAGAAATGATTAATCTCAATTGTTAGTATGAGAAACTTATAAAGTGATCGAATATATACTTAATTATTGGTTACCTAATTATCAGTTGACTACATTTGTCCTGTACTTCATAAAGGAGAATGTGGTACTGCAAGTGGTGGAGAAGTTGGGAGGCCAAATCGTTATTGATGGAGCAGAGGTGAGGTGCTTTTGTGCTTGGGAATTAGAGACATCTACTTGTTATGTTTTTAGTTATTCATAATTAATTCGGTTCCTATGAGTTACATATGTCGCTATATATTTTCTTTATATAAGATATAGCACCTTAATTGTCTTCAAATGCCATATTATACAGTTTTCTTATGACTTACATATATCCCTACTAGAAATTCAGAATGGAGGATTTGAGATATTGTTACAAGATAATTACTACATGGTCCTCTTTCTATTTTGTAGTTGTGTAGTAAGATTGTACATACCGATATTCGTGCCTTTAAATTAAATCCATTTTAATTTTTACTAAATTAGTTTCTTTATTATATTTCAGATAATTCCTTTATTGATGTACTCGTCAAGGAGTTTTGCTGATTATACAAGGCCTTATGAAGAAGATATATGTAAGTGTATTATGAATTTGCTAGTTACATGTACATGTTCAGACTCTGTAGCAATTAGAATGGTAAAACTTCTCTTAATTATACTTAACCTTTTTCTCTTGTATGTTGAAGAATTAGACACCAATTCAATAAAAAGGGTTTTTCATTTTATTTAGAAAGATTGTTTGTACCTTGTTAGTTGATACTCAACATGGATTAAAGGAAATGGATGAAAGGAAAGGATGGAATGTAGTTTGACAGTTCTATAAAATTTGTAATTATGTTTCTATGTAAATGAAATCCAATAAGCTTAACAAATTTAAATTGACAAAATCTCCTGAAAAAGTTTTTCACGTCACTTAAAAAGCGGCGTCGTAGGTCTATGACGTCGCTTTTTAAGTGATGTCGTAGACCTACGACGTCGCCTTTTAAGTGATGTCGTAGACCTACAACGTCACTTTTTAAGTGACGTGAAAAACCTGCACTTATTACGGCGGTCACCTACACGTCGCTTTGACAGGCGACGTGGAATCTAATAGACGTCACATATAAAGTGAAGTGAAATGTGGTTTTTCTAGTAATGACGTAACCATTTTGTACGCACATAATTATCTAGGTGTAAAATAGGTTTCATCGTAAATATTTTTTGTTCACTTAGTCAACGTCATTGCTGCTACAATCAAAACGAGGGCAAAAAAGAATGCAACACTGATATAACATATTTCTGTTGTAAACATATTCTACATGAGTAAAATAACGTTTCTTTCTTTCTTAATTTTGCCTATATTTTACTGATGCGCAGTGCTAACATATTTTTTAGTCATAATAAATGCGTAATACAGTTTTGATTTCTTAGTTGACATATCATACTTGTATGGAGGAGTCATTCCTTTCATATTGAAAATGCAACAAAATAGTTCCATGACTCTTCAAAACAAGAAGAAATGAGAAAAAAAATCTTTTTCGTGGATTAGTGAGTCCTTCCATATTGAAGAGGCAACAAAAAAGTGCGCTTGCCTATAGGCGCGTCAACCAGTCTCATTAATAGCAAAGGCAGTTGTTTCCTCTGCAACTGTTGCTGCTATAAAATAGTACTTTGTGCTCTGTCTTTTGCTGATGGAGTAGCTTGCTTGGATAGAGAAAAGAAGTTCTGTCACTCATGTCTTCATTCTGATTTTGTTCTTAGTTTTTAGTTCGCCTGCGGTGTCCACCGGCTCAAAGTCCAAATTAGCTCCAAGGTAGAGATACTTCTTCCCAATTGGCTTGTGTGGTCAAATATCCACGAAATTAATTTTAACGTCTATAAGCAGCTCTTTTATTGCTAATGACACTCATTATAGAAACTGCCACAAATAACAAGTCTCTAGGAAGTATAGTTTCTGAGTAATTTGCTGCTTTATTGTGCCTACTCTGTAACTTCTTTTTCTTGTACTCGACAACCTCCCTTTCCTTTTCCCAATTACAAGTCCTTTCACTCAAAAGGATTTTCTCAGGAAAATAATTATGAGAGTTTTTCTAAAGATATATTGATCTTCATATGTTCTGTAAATGATTTTCAAACATTGACATATCAAATCATATATTTAACAGCCATTTACATACTTGAAACATACAAAATTTATTTATAAATACTACTAGATTTCGTTTTACATATCTCTATGTCGTATATGTATGTAAAATTGACCTTTTACAAAGAAAAAAAAACTCAATGGAAGCATAAATTATATGAGCACGTGCCACTCTCGTACTAGTATATATATATCGTGCTTTTTTTTGCATTATGTTAGCTATTATATAAATTTTTAATTAACTACACACATAATTAAAATAATTTTTGAAGCGAAGTTTGTGAAAGTTTTGAGTAAAATAAATTCCTAAGGATTTTTTTTTTTTAAGCACAAAAACTTAGTTACCGAATAAAATAGGCAACATGGTAAAGAAACCTATAATAACTGTCATGTCCCAAACTCTGGGCTAGTAGCAGAATTGAAATTTCCTTAGTTTGGGAATTCTTAAATATTTTATAAAATTGTTCAAGCAAACCTTAATTATTTACTTTCAAAAATGTAATTTTAACAAGTGAACCGCAACCCACAATTATGCATACACCACTAGAATATTTTGAGTCATACATCACCATCATCACAAAGTACTCAAATGACAAATAAGGTTTTACAGACAGAAAATACAAATTTCTTAACTTGGCTGCACGCTAATCAAGTTCTATTATTTATCACACAACTAGACTTGATCTTCTGTATTATAAAGAAAAATGACACAAACAACTAGTCTCTTATCCAAACTACTGCTGACTTCCAAAATCTTTCATATCACTTGAGATGGGGAAAGGGAGGGTGAGCATGACTATGTCCAGTAGGAAATTAATTACCCTTTTTAATAAACAAATTTTATTTTAGAAAACCTTGCATGGTAAGTTATTCATAAACAAGTTTATAAACCATATCTATATATAAGTTCCAAATTGAACTTGGTAATAATAATATAGATATGTAACATAAATCGTATATAGAAAACTATATAGCACATGACCTAAATCACTCAAACTCATGAGCTCTCATCTCCCATCATGTACCAAAGTAACTTTCACACCGTATGAAACGATACTCTAACCTGAACTGCATGATTATGTATCCTAGAGAATTCTCTGTGAAGGTTTACAGGTTTTCACCGCAGATGGGGTTGTAGCCACCTGATAGGGTCCTTTTGCAGGTTTACGAACTTGCTCCAATGGTAGGGTCATAGCCACCTGTACTTGTCCATGATGCAAAGTTAGTGCTCATGTGTGATCCTATGACACATGCAATATATACTAGCCCAAAAATCTCCATGCAGTTATTTTTATTCCAAAACATTACATTTATTCAAAATAATTATCAAAACTAAATAATTTATATTTAATTTTAAATAAAAAATCGATAATCGATCCCCTACCTCACCGAGATAGCTAAACCTAGCTACTAAGTACTTGTGGTACCCGTACCTGAATATCCAAAACATTCATATTTTAAGTCAAAATTCAAAAGATTAATTCTATTTTCACAATTGTCACTCCTTTTATACTTAAAAAATTAGTACAACGCCCATCTTTTACGAATCCATATTATTATAGTAAAATAGTCCGAATCCTAGGTTCTGGTTACAAATTTACCACCTTTTATTATCAGATTTATAAAAATACCAACCTTTCTGAAATCTATTGCAAAAATACTATCTTACAAAAATATTTGCAAAAAATATCACTTTTCTAAAATATTAGAAAAATATCAACATTTTTGGTTATTTATGAATATACCTACTTCTTAGAAATATTTACATTCTAGAATCTGAAAATACCAACTTATAGATTATTTATAAATGCACCAACTGTCAGAAATTACCCTTTTTCCTAATAGCTAATTCACACTAATTTTATCACTTAAAATTTTATACCCAAACTTAGAAAATAATCGCAAATATTTCAACTATTTTCATCGTATCTACTCTAAAATTAAAATAATATCTCCTCAAAATAATCCCAATATATTTCATCAATATTTTATTAAAAATTTGTCCAAGAACTTATCAGAGAAGTTTTGTAAAACAACTGTAAAGAGGTTGTTGACCAAAGTTCTTAGGCTAGGGGGTAGTTGGCGTCCACTTGTACCTTGTGGATGAGAGACCTAAATAAGAGGGAGCGGGAGATGGAGAATGGGGGTACCGAATTGTTGAGATGAAGGAGGAAGCAAAAATAAAATGAAAGAAAAAAAAAATAATGGAGAAAGAGAGAGTCTCGGTTTTCTAAGGGAGAGAACGAGTGAGAATAAGAGAAACAAATAAAAAAAGAAAGAAAAGGAAATGAAAAAGAAAGAGAGGGAGTGAAGACAATCGGAAATGGGTGGGAAAGAAAGAAATAAAATAAAGAAAATGAAAGAAAAAGACAAAAGAAGGAAAGAGAGGGAGGCAAGGATGTCCGGAGTGGATAGTGAGTAATGAAGAGAGAGAAAGAAAGTTTTGTTTTATTTTGATTATTGTGTTTTAGCAGTGAGTCCCATATCAAATAAAAATACATTTTTATTAGAAAAATCTAATGAGGTTTTACAATAACCTTAATTCTTTTCCTTTTATTTTTGGATAGAATACAAAATATTGTCCTCGTTTGCTGGATGCATAAGTAATCTAGTAAAATAACTGACGAAGTGGGTTAGCTCAAGTAGTAAAAATACCCACTACTTAGGATCTCAGTTCTAAGTTTAAGTCACACCGGGGTAGGCGTGAAAACATATTATCCCTAATAGGGTGGGGAGGAGTGGAGATTGGGTAATAGTAAGTATTTTTCTTTAATTTGTAATAAGTGGAGGTCATTAATTAAGTCCTATTTTTTAAAAAAAAAAATCGAGTAAAATAACTATATATTTTGATTTTTTTTTCTCAAATCTACAAGACACCAAGGTAACCATGTTGTTGGATAGTACCTACGGTACCTTTTCATTTGCTTTTTTTTTTTTTTTTTTTTTTTTTTTTAAGTATACGTAAATAGTATGATTAGTCTATTAGTATGGATGTTGTATTTTTTTTTTTGGTCCAATTTACTCAAATACCAATGTATCTGGTTGAATACTTATGATAACAATTCTTTATTATTATTTTTTTTCCTAATTTGCTTGGATACCATAAGTAACCTAATAGTAGAATATCTATGGCAATATACTTATTGGGGAATTATAGTATAGGAGAGGTAAAATCTCTCCTATGTGTAGGATAGATTCTAATTGATTTTGTTAGTTAAGAATTAAAGACTATAATATATGTTATGGATTCTACTCCACTTAATGTTAGTCTAAGAGAGAAAAATTTATCTTTTCTTAAACCACTTCTTGTTTTCTCTTTAACCTGTATAACTCCTCAAAAAGTGAAGCAACCACCATTTTTACAAGAAATAAATGAATAAATAAATGTAAACAAAATCAATAGCCACCATTGTTCTTATATACACTTGCATCATAACATAGGATTTCTTTTGTTTTTGGAGACAATTAAAATCAGATGTATAATTTGTTTGAATCATAAAACCACATTTAACAAGAAACTATCCTGGCCTAAGAAATTAGCCTTTGGGAGGAAATTGGGATTTTAATATCTATTGTACAATAATACCCCAATCCGAAGGATCTCCAAATAGTAAATAAAATATTGAGTATTATCATAATGAAATAGCAAGATTATTTATTGTGAAAACATAGTACTGTGCTTTTGTTCTTCTTGTTGTAAATCTTCAATATACGATACATAGCAAGGTGTTGTTCTTCCTATAATCTTTATTTCTTTTTTTTTTTGTTTTATTTCTTTATTTATTAATTTTTAAACCCAAGTAAGAGATGCATAAAAATTTGGTGGATAGGCGTGTAGGATCAAGGAGAAGAGAAAGGAGAGAAAGAGAAAGTAGCAATATATAGCGGAAAAGCTTCAGGTTATGGAGAAAAGAAAAGAAGGGGAAAACAATAGTATAAAATAGTCCCGGGTATATTTTGGTGTGCTAAAGTGTAGTTATCATTGTATGAGACCACTATTTTCACAATCACTGGACTAAATCAAATGGCTCAACTAGTTCTCCTAGTTCTCCTATGAGTAAATTTTTTTTGAAAAATAAAATCTTATTTCAATACCCTATTAAGTTCCTAAGCAGTTTTTTTATTCACTTATTTAACAAAAGAAAAGCGTAAGTGACAAATAAAATAGGTAATATACAAAGATACTTATTGTAATCACGTAGTTTGGGTTTTTTGCTTCCTTTTTTTCTTTGTTTTTTTTTTTTAAAAAAGAAAATTATTCGTAACAAAGAATACCAAACACCTATCCCTATTTATGGGATACCACGAGTAATCTAGTAGAATACTTATGGCATACTTATAAGTACCAATTTTTTTCCCAATATATGAGATACCATAACCTTGTTGGATATCTATGATAACGTTTGTTTCTTTGTTCCCTCTCTCATTTACCTAGAAAACATAGGTAACCTATTAGTATATCTGTGGTATTTTTTTCCCTCTAATTTACCTAGATACAAAGGTATCTTAGCAACTAGATACTTATGGTAATTTTTTTATTTACTTTGTTTCTAATTTACTTTGATACCGTAAGTAACGTAAAAAGATGTCTATGGTAATATACCTAGCCTTTTTTAAAACTTATTCCTGTTAAGGCACAGGTTGTGAGCTTAGAAAAAATTAAATTTTGGATCATTTTTTTTCGTATTTTAATTATCGGATATTCTTCGTTAATTCCAATTTTTATTTTGAGTAATTGTCATTTACTTAATCGAGATGAATATAATATGATAATACTACTCATTTGATTATTTGCCATATTTGATACTTGAAATATTCTATGGGATTATCTTTTAGGAAGAAGAAGGAAAGTTGCTAGTTTTCCACTTGTGTTCCCATTAATACATTTTCCAAATATTCTTCTCACACATTTCCATATTGTTCTGTATTTTTACTAATATTGATTGATTGAGTTTATGCAAAATGGGTATTAAAGGTAATGGGAAGTTACTCGGTTTTGTAGTTTTTCCTATTATGGATCCTACTATTGCAACAGCAGTGGCTAAAACGTCCTTTTTGTTTTCAATAAAACAATCCGTAATTGCTTCAAGAAATAATTTAGCATCTATCTCTTCAGGTATAATGCCCCTTATGGTTTTGTAAATAAGTATTGCATGATTATATGACTTATGTGTTTAAAATATACTTACTACTCTAAATCCTTCTTTACCAACTGAAGAACTTTAAACTATAAGAGTAGTAGAATATTTTGTCCAGAGCACAAGGTCAAGACCAATGCAACTGAGCATAAACAAATGTGCTTATTCCATTTCTTAAGGTTTGTGCCATTAAGCACAAATATTAGACTTAGATATTGGCAGATATATATTAAGTAGAAACTGAACAGAGAACTAAATAAGTTATAAGCTCATAACATAAATTTTATGTCATAAATTAAGGCATTTAAATTAGCATGACATAAAATATAAACAAATAATAGTGGTCCCTTCCATCACAAGATACCCAGCACAACATTGACAAGCCTTCTTTTGGGCCAACTTATCAACTTTTAAGTGGTACTCGTCAATGCAATAATCAAATATTGATAGTAAATTCTGTCAAGCAATAAGCCTTCCTTTGGACCTATTTATTGTTCACATGGAAACTTAATAACTGTTACATACTTATTATCGCAGGTGCATTCATTATTTGGCCAAATAATCACCTTCCTTTGAGCCAGTAACTTTCGCAAGAATAATGAACACACAACATCTTTATATATTAAAATAAAAAAAACTACACAGTAGAGGCTACTTGGTAACTAATTGTTTCATCATATTAATTTTAACATATAAGCCAATTTGTGCAACAAAGATCATCATAATGCCCAAAATAATTATAAACTAAAATTTTCAAAGTACGAAAGAGTGGATGACTGACTGAGTTTATGCAGTTTTGTCAACTCTTACATCTTATAGAGTTTTCAACGGACAAAGTGTGGATCAAACTTAAGCTGGGTTGAGAAAATAAACTTGATTGATCGAGTTTCTAATTGGAACTCCTTGAATTGAGTTGAAAACGATACAATGCTACCCAAAAATTAGACCTTGATTTTTAATTTGGTCAATAATGACCTATGTCACTAGACAGACTAGCGTTGCAGCTCTGGTCACAAAAAAAAAAAAAAAAAAGGTTCTCGAAGCCCAGTTCTTGGCACTGCAGCGCCACAATGTGGTGTTGCAGTGCCAAGGTACTGCCTCTGCCGCTACAGCGCCATTGATGTGGCACTGCGGCGCTAGTCTTGCTGAAGAGCAGTGCCGCAGTACCATCAATGTGGTGTTGAGGTGCAAGGCTGATTACCTTTATTGCAATTTTATGGAATTTAAAAGTTGGTAACCAAACTTGATGCAATTTTTAGCGATTTTCAGCCCTGATCTTCATATTTTATGACCCAAAACCCATATTATCACCCTTAAATACTTAATATCTTAACAAAATCATATAAAATTCATCAATGATATATGTATAATCTAAACTCTAGAAAACCAAATAAGTATAGATTATGAAAACTACAGACATACATGATAACACTAATTTGCTATTAAATGTAATTTTCAATTCGGTGTATGTATTACACATAAATTGGGTCTTCTACTTAAGATAAATGTTAAATAATTTTGAAAAGGAAGTTTACCGGCCGCATGGTGACCTTGTCGACTAGTACGTATTTTATTAAACAAATTGGCCCACACAAAAGCTTTAAGTACTATTAACGAAGTGAAGACATAAAAATAAGACAGGAGTATTCCGTTAAAAAAAAGCAATAAGACAAGAGTAATATAAACAATTATATAACTTTATATTTTTTTATCTCCAATTAGTCAACGCCTCGATAGCTGGCAAACGATAGACGTTACCGGACAATTCATACGAAACCAAAAGGATAATTAATACCGAAAGGATGATCTAATACCATAGATTATTCAAACACATAAATTGATTAGAAAAGATGCTATATGCATCTTTTGGTAACCTTAACCGGTAATCCACCTTTCATTCTAAGAGTCACAGACAACAAGTGCTCCGGAGCTTTGACCTTACTCATCACGTACTCAATCTCAAACCTCTCAATCACAGCAGCTGCAATAGACTTCATCTGAGTATAAGCCATATCTTTTCCGAGACACATTCTCGGTCCGGCATGAAATACCGGATACCGATACGGGTTCTCCGGTCGAAAGACTCCATCCACAAGCCACCTCCCGGGCCGAAACTCAAGGCAATTCTCGCCCCATATGCTCTCCATTCTTCCCATGGCGTACGCATGATACGACACCATAAAACCTTTGCCCACCAGTGTCCCATCAGGCAAGACGTCGTCGTTTTGGCACTCTCTTGTGTCTATCGGGAGCGGAGGGTAAAGCCTCATGGCCTCCGAAATCGCGGCGTGCATATATTGCATCTCTCGGATTTCGTCGAAACTATACGTCTCGCCAATACTTTTCCCTGTTCGATCCCGAATCGACTCGAGCTCATTCAATATGTTTTGTTGGATTTCTGGTCTAGAGGACAAGAGCCAGAAGAACCATGATAGAGCCGAGGATGTAGTGTCTCGACCCGCTAGAATCATATTAGTGACGATATCTAGCAAGAACTCGGGCGAGTGTAATTCGTCGTTCGCGATAAATCGGGACAACAAATCGTCTTCGAACTTTTCTACTTTGGTAAACTCCTTTCTGGACTTTATAATACTATCCGCAAATTTATGAACGGTAGCGATTGATTCTTTCAGCCGTTTCTCAGATCCAACGTTGAGAAACCTTTTAATCCTCCATAGAAAAGGAGTGAGAGACCAGTACCTGCGCGAGCTGAGTTCAACAGCGTCTTCAAAAGCTTTCATCAATTCATCTCCAGCGCTGGCGGTTCCATCGCTGCTGAGACAACCCGGGTCAACGTCAAAGGCCAACTTACAGATATTATCGAATGCAAACCGCTCCAAAACGTCTTGTAAATCCAAAACCTGGCCGGTTTCGCAGGCCCTTTCTAAAATCGGAACCAACCTTGTTTCGATCTCAACTACAACGCTTTCGACAACGAAGTTCTTTAACGACTTCGTGTTGAACTCGTGGCTCACAGCCTTTCTCTGCACCTTCCAGCGCTCGCCGTCTGAGTTGAAGATTCCTCGGCCGAGTAAGTCACCGAGAAAAGAAAGTAAAAACTCGCCTTTCGGGTAATTCTCGAAGTTGGTCTTCACCAAGTACTCCATGTTCAACGGATTCGCGGTTTCAATTGTCCGAAAATTAAGAGGATAGTGAAGGATTATGGTGTGTTTAGGGTTTTGCTTTAGATTCTCAGTGAACCAGTCGTGTATTCTGTCTCGGTTCTTAATGATTTCCGGAAAGCATCCGAGTATGGGGAAGTTTTTGATGATTGTGGAAGTATTCGGTTTCTTGGGCCTTATTTGATGGAAATGAAGGTAGAGATAGAGAGAAAGGAGAAGGAAGAAAAAAGTTAGGGTAGAGAAGAGCTCCATAGAGAATCAGATGTAACAAGAAAGGGAGAGACACATGAAATATTTCACGGTTTGCTTACAAGATTGACGCATATAAATGGGGTTAATTAATTTGTTAGCTTTCAGTTAGTAACCTAAAATCTATGCCGTATAAATAACATATTTAACATGTAGAAATATGACAGGGCTGAATACAATAACGGTCTATGAAATTACATATTACATTTAATAGTAATGAATCATGAATTATGTAACTGTTATAGCAATGATTATTTTGTCATAAACTATATAATTGGATAGACGAAGTGGGTTAGCTCAAATGGTAAGAGCACCCATTATCTGGGACCTCAGTCCTAGGTTCGAGTCACACTGGGAGTAGGCGTGAAAACCTATTATCCCTAATAGGATGGGGTGGAAATTGGGTAGTAGTAAGTATTTTCCTTTAATTGGTAATAAGTAGAGGTCATTAGTTAAGCCCCACTTTTTAAAGTATATATACATATCTATATAATTGGACATTATTTATTTCTATAAGTCAGAATATTATTTTTAGATATAATTACTAAATTGTGTGTTTTACATAAGGCTCATTTCTCTTAAAAATTTAACAATTTGTGAAGAAAAAAAAAAACAGTCATTGTAGCAATAGTTGTATAAGTCTTGATAATTTATTATATAAGTTAAAAATTCAGAATCACATTTTTAACTATAGTTATCAAATTTTATACTTTATAATAATTTGTTTGTGTTTAATATTTAATAATTTGTAATAAAAAAATCGTTATTATAACCATTACATAATTCAAAGATGTTAAAGGGTCAAACTACGTGTATAAGTGAGGGCCTATTTGGTCAAAAATTTATATTTTTATATATATATATATATATATATATTTATTTATTTATTCGTGGTTGTGATTATCGACTGTATCAAATGATTTATGTATTCTAGACAATTCATGTGCAAGCATGTGAGCAATATAAAAAAAGCTGGAGCAGAAACATTTTCCAATATAAGCTTTGAAAAAGAGTTTACTCCAAAAAATTTTAAAAAAATCACACCATGCGGCCATTTTCGGCCCTTAATAGAAAATTAGCTTCATATGTTATGTATATTTCCATTATTTAAAAAGTAAATAAAAACAAAAAAGACAAAAACTAGTACTAAATAATCAACAGAGAAAAAAAAAATATTGGAATGAAAAAATAAGGAGAAGAAACAGAGTGGCTGAGATGCCTTTGTTGGTCCGCCACTAGAGAGGACAAACAATATTTTTATAGTGTGAGTGGGGGTTTTTCCCACCGATTTCTTTTTTTTTCCCCCATAGTTTTGACAAGACATTATTAGAGGCTAATTCTATTTACTAATAAGTAGTATATGATGTTACTATTAATTTATTTATTAGTAGTTATAATTATCGGTACTATTATAAATATCTATTAGTATATGAAAATTATTAGCAATTATTCATTTATATTATTAATTTAATTACTACTTTTTAAATACCTATTATCTATTAGTATATTTGCTATAATTATTAGTTATTGTTAATTTATATATAATTAAGTTAATTGTTACTATTTTCCTTTTTAATTTCTTTAATTATTCAATAATTTTTGCTAATTATTGTGCGTGTTTTTCTTCTTTTAATAAAATCTTCAGCATGGGGAGGGCGGTGTTAAAGGTAAAATTCACTAGATAATGGAAAATTAGAGTGTGTATCCTTTTTTTTAACACTTTGTTTTTGTTTTTATTTTTGTTTTTTTTTTTTTTTATATCTAAATGAATGAGTATATGTATGTTTAAACTTTGTATATCTACTTATATACTAGTTTTAGTTTATCTACTTATATGCCATCTTTAGTTTATCTACTAAGTATATTAATTTTTATAATAGGTACGTCATAATTTATACTTATGTATATGTACTAGTGATTTTGATATAGCATTCAAAAATCCGATGCATATTTAAAATAGGCCCAAAATTAGGATAGGGGCCACTTTCAGTGGATAAAATTTGGCTCTTTAGTGTCTCTTTGACGAGGAATATGAAGACGTACGATATTTTTTCTCTAATAGTTCAGAGAAAATTTGAGTGATCTTGCATGCATGTCCTTTATCACATCCATCATTTTGTAGTTAAAAAAAAAAAACTGTTATTCACCTAGAAACTAATTTAGAGTTTGCATAGAGAAATGACAGATTCATTACTATAAAATTTACTTTCTACATCACAATACTGCCACGTCATATTTTAACAACATCCCTTTCGCATAAAGCGATCTCGGAAATAGGTATATCACGTGTCTTTTAAAAGTGATATAATAGATTGAGAGGCCAAAAAGCGGGATGAGAGGCTGAGAAACCAATGTTGCTTTCTCCAAGAGCAACGTGAATGGTATATTAAATATAAAATGGGCGCGTCTACGGTAGGGGCACCCCTACGTAGGGCCCTGTCTATTCACCGTTGAATGGGAATCTGTATATAAATAGATTCTCCACAGATTTCCGTTATTCCCCACAGATTCCCATCCAACGATAATTAAGGCATGACCCTACGTAGGGACGCCCCTACCGTAGCCATCCCCATATAAAATTTATATTTAATGTGTATATATATTTATTACGAATATAATCTTCTTTATGGGACCAGTTTTATTCATGTTTTGACCAGTACATGTTACATTTTAACTAACATATGTTAATCAAAATATGATTTGTGTTGGACAAAACATAAATAATACTGGTCCCATCGACGAAATTACATCTATCCCTCCCTGTTTATTATAACCTATATGTGTTTATATATATTCATAGTTACGGCCTTGGATGATGTCCGTTTGTTGAAAAAATGGACTAGTCACGCCCGTAAAAGTACAATAGGTTACGCGTATTAATTATTATGAAAAGCTAATAATGTCCCGTTAAAATAGTAAAAGTGGAGTTGGTAACCTGTAATAGGAGGTTTCCTTTACCGAATTCTTTAAGTGTCAAAAAATGGACAATTTATAATGTATTTATTTTAAGACAAAATTGTAATTGTCCACGAATAAGTGGTGGCAAAAAAGTCAATAGCCACATAAAATGATTATTATAATATACAACACAATCTGGTAATATAGAACATAAAATGATAACACACTCCAAAGGATTACCAATGTAGGAGTAAGACAATAAGTGCTATCTTTTATCATTAAGTCATAAAAGACGACACAGTTCAGTAAAGTTTAACATAATTCATGCAAATTTAGCCGCATAAATAATGATAGAACAACAAACTTCAAAAATCATGATCATAAAATTAAAAAACAAAAACAGTTCTCTTAGATCTAAACGTAATGTAATAATACATTTCTTTTAACCGCTTTTCAAATTAGACTTTGAGATTTTTTTTTTTAAAAAATGATCAAACTACTTGCTTATTTAATAGTCAGCAATACAAAATTAAAAGAAGCACTTGAGGGTACACTATAAAGGCTTGATCATTTTAAAATTAAAGAGAAGTACATTATAATTTTCCACTAATCCAAATCCATTTCCCCTTGGACTTCTGTGATAACTAGAAAATATAATATGGCTATTAATGATGCCACCCTTGGCTTTCTAAAATTTGACTCCATTTACTTGTTAATGATCTTATATTAATTAGTGTTACTTTATTGAATAAGATATTAAAAAATAAACACAACAAACTAACATGTGTTTTCGTTTTGGAAGGGAGAATAGATAGTTGCATTGGATGATATTTAAGGAATTGAAATTGAATGGATTCTAGAAAATAGGAAAATATTGTAACTTAAATAATCTTAGGTCTGGTGTATATTTAGATAAATTCAGAAAAATTCTAATTATTTTTAACCATAAAATAAAATGAAAAGTGAAAACTCTATGAAATTCTTGTAATTGCAAACTTTTCTTTTCTAAAAAAACTTTTAATTTTCTTTTTAAAATTATTTTATTTTCTTATACATTTTACTAATATATCTAGACAAATTACCAATATAGTATATCAGTCACCCATAACGTATCTACCACAACTTTCCTGATAACTCTATGAAAATAGAATTATTTTGTGCTTAAAATGACAATTTATTCATGGTTAAATAAATTAATCTTGTTTGCTATTTAGTTTATTTTATGTTTATGTTATGTTATTTTACTTTATTTTATTTCATTTTATGGGTTTCTATTTTATTTCCTTTTATTTTATGTTAATTTCTAGTTTACTTTATTTTATTTTGTAGGTGAAATTTGGTAAAAGTCGTTAAAATGGCAAAAAAAAAAAAAATGGCATTTTGGATGTAAAAAGGGCAAAAGGGTCATTAAAAAATTAGAATTTTCGAAAAACAAAATATAAAAATTAAATGGGGTCGCACGAAGACCGGCTGCGTGAGTTCAAAGAAATGGCTACTCCCATTTAGGGCTGTTCGAGCTCCAGGGAACCAAATTCGTGCATGGAGATAACGGGCCAAGAAGACGAGTTTGTTAGGCAACGGATCCCACATGTCAGCCACTTTCCATCTGGCCCTAATCCAGTGCTTTGCGCTTTTCTCCATCACTGTGAAACCGCTCCCTATCACCATTTTTATTTGCCACACGTGCAGCTTCAATAATCCACTTAATGCAGTGAAGCCACATGAATTCCACTAGTGAATCCTCTCCAGCTGAACCCTTTTCATCCACACTTGATCATTTCAGCTCACTCTGTACTTTAGATCACATGCTTTGCACCTCTCTACAATCAACTTGTCTCAACGAAAAAACAACCGTCGTAGTTAAAGAAATTGTGTAATATCAAGCATAAGTGTCACATAAAATAAGTCATTGTAAGAAAAAAAGTCTAATTAGATGTGACGTTATGAAAGTAAGTCAAAAAAGTGACTAGATTGACTTTCTAATCACTCTAAAAATAAAATTGAATAATACAAAGTACTAGTATCACATTATCTTAGTCTTGATCGTATATTCTATCTCGGTTCTTAATGATTTCCGGAAAGTATCCGAGTACAGGGTAGTTTTTGATGATTGTGGGAGTATACAGTTTCTTGGGCTTTATTTGATAGAAATGAAAGTAGAGATAGAGAGAAAGGAGATGGAAGAAAAACATTAGGGTAGAGAAGAGCTCCATAGAGAATCAGATGTATAACGAAAGGAAGAGACACATGAAATATTTCATATTTTGCTTACAAGATTGACGCATATAAATCAGTCTAATTAATTTGTTAGCTTTCACTTAGTAACCTAAAATCTATGCTGTATAAATAATATATTTAACATGTAGAAATATGAGGGTTAAATATAATAATGGTCTTTGAATTACACTGGTTAGTAATGACCCTAGAATTATGTAACTGTTACAGTAATGATCCTTTTAGGGCCAGTTTAGTTTAGCTTCTTAACAAGCTAAAAATACTTTTCAAATAATCTGTGAGCCAAAAGGTGTTTGATGAAAACCTAAAAATCAGATTATTCAATAATTTTTGATAAAGCTACAGTTAGAAGCCAAAGCTGGCCTAAAGCAGCTTTAATTTTTAGATTATGCAGTAATCTACACTATCTTTTAATGAATAAATCGTAATAGCTAAAATACCCTAACTTAAAAGTAAAAATACCACACATTTAATTGAATTTATTTTTATATCAATTTTTTTTTAAAAAAGTATTAATATATTTAAATCATAATTGACTAAAATACTCTTCATATTAATTATTTGAAGTAACCAAGTTGATTCTTTATTGAAATTTTAAATTCAGATAAAATAAATTTAATTGAGCTTATTTTCATATCAAATCTTTTTTGAAAAAAGTATTAATATCTTTAGTATGTACAAATATGCATAATTGTAAAAAATATTTATAAACTCTTTTCTATAAATATGCATAATTGTGTAATGATATTTATTTTGGTAATTTTATATTTACACAATAATTTAGTCATACAGTTTATCAAACACTTTAGTACAGCTTTTTCAGGTCACAACACTTTAATATTACAATTTACCAAACACGTACTCTGTTGCTTTAAGCTACAGTGGATTTTTCCTTCAGCATAGCTAAAAGTGTTTTCCTTAAAATCTACAGCTCTACCAAACTGGCCCTCATTTCTGTTAAAAATTTAACAGTTTGTGAAGAAAAAAGAAATCAATCATTGTAGTATTAGTTGCATAAGTCTTGTTATAAGTCTTGGTAGTCTACTATGTAAGTTAAAAATTTAAAATCTCATTCTTGACCATAGTTACTAAATTTTGTGCTCTATAATGACTTATTTATGTTAAATATTTAACAATTTGTAACCAAAAAAAATATTATTATAACAATCACATAATTCGAGAATGATTACATAGACAAATTGGTGCTACAGGTATAAGTGATGACGGGCTATTTCAGCCAAAATTTATACTTTTATATATTTATTTATTTATCTATTTATTCGTGGTTGTGATTATCGACTGTATCAAATGATTTATGTATTCTACACAATTCATGTGCAAGTATGTGAGCAATATAAAAAAATATATAAAAAAGGCCGGAGGAGAAACGTTTTCCAATATGTAGCTTTGAAAAAGAGTTTACTCTATTTTTTTTTTTTAAATCACACCATGCGACCATTTTCGGCCCTTAATAGAAAATTAGCTTCATATGTTATGTATATTACCATTATTTACAAAGTAAATAGAAACAAGAAGGAAAAAAAATAGTACTAATTACTAAATAATCAAGAGAGAAAAAAATTATACTGGAATGAAAAAATAAGGAGAAGAAGCCAAGTGGCTGAGATGCCTTTGTTGGTCCGCCACGGGAGAGGGCAAACAATATTTTTATAGTGTGGGTGGGGATTAATAGTGGAACGAAAAATAATGAAATCTTAATTTTAAAGTGGTAGTATTTATAGGTTTTTCCCATCGATTTCTTTTTTTTTTTTCCCATAGTTTTGACAAGACATTAGTTGAGGCTACTTTTATTTACTAATAAGTAGGTATATGGGGTAACTATTAATTTATTTACTAGTAGTTATAATTATCGGTACTATTATAAATATCTGTTAGTACGTGATAATTATTGGCAATTATTCATTTATATTATTGATTTATTTAATTACTACTTTTTAAACACTTATTATCTATTAGTATACTTACGATAATTATTAACTACTGTTAATTTATATATAATTAAGTTAATTATTAATATTTTCCTTTTTAATTTCTTTGATTACTTTTTTTTTAAAATAATTACCAATAAACCTTGTATTATAGATAAATATTATTCATCAGTTTCAATAATTTTTGCTAATTATTATGTGTGCTTTTCTTGTTTTAATAAAATCTTCTGTTAAGCATGGGAAGGGCGGTGTTAAGGGTAAAATTCACTAGATAATGGAAAATCAGAGTGTATATCCTTTTTTTAGCACTTTGTTTTTGTTTTTGTTTTTTTCTTTTTCATACCTAAATGAATGAGTATATATGTATGTTTAAACTTTGTATATCTACTTATATACCAACTTTAATTTATATACTTATATATCATTTTTAGTTTATCTGCTAAGTATATTAGTTTTTATAATGGGTACATCATAATTTATACTTATGTATATATGTACTAGTGATTTTGATATAGCATTCAAAAAATGGACGTATACTTAAAATGGGCAAAAATTAGGGTAGGGACCACTTTCAGTGGATAAAATTTTTACTCTTGAGTGTCTCTTTGATGCGGAATATGAAGACGTACGATACTTTTTCTCTAATAGTTCAGAGAAAATTTGAGTGATCTTGTATGCGTATCCTTTCTCACATCCATCATTTTGTAGTTAAGAAAAATTATTATTCACCTAGAAACTAATTTTGAATTTGCACAGAGAAATAACATATTATTATATATATCTAAAGTTGAGTTGAAAATCACTATAGAAAGAACAACATTCTTTTTTTTCCCCCCTTTTTTTGGCCCTTTTGTGCCTGCTTCGTCTGAGGGGTTGGACGGAGATTTTTTTGGTCATTTAAATGATTTGACCAAAATGCTCCTATATTTTGCCCTTGACTTGGGGAGGGCTTTTGGATTCTTTGTCATTTCCACATCTTGGCTCTTTGGATTCTTTTGCTGGACACGGTTTTTGATTGCTCTCTCCTCTTTCTAAGTTGTTGTCTTCTCTTTCTTCTTTACATTGTGTCCTTTCCTCTCTCTTTTCTCCTGATCTCTCTTCTTTGCCTTTTGCTTTTGATTTCGATTACTTTAGGATATAGCTTCTTCTCTTTTTTCTATTTGTCCGGTGATTTTGATTTGTCTTCTTTGATATTGGGCCTTTTTTTATTTTTTTTACTCGCTGGTTTCCAATTTTTTTCTTCATGGTTGTTTACTTGATCTGCCGATTGTTAGTGATGTTCTGAAGCTGGCCTTTTATTTTGTCTTTGCATGAGGTATGTTCTTTATTCCTTTGCGTTTTGGATCTGCTATGGTCTGTTGTACGAGGCTCTTTTGCTTTATTCTAATATTTTTTCGGTCTCAAATCATATTGTGTAATATTTGTTGTATTTTGGATTATTTTTATTTAGATTTTATTTTTGTTGATATTTGAAATTGGTTATTTTTTTTCATTTTCCGTAACCGGCCATGGAAATTTCTAGAGTATTTAAGAGCATTGTAGAAATAGTGTGGTTTTTTTTTAATTATTTTTATGTGATATTTTTGTTATCTGATTTAGATCTTTAAGGGGATAATTATGACTTCTATTTTGCTTTAGCTGAATTGTACGTGTAATACCCCCTAGCTTATCTATATGACTATATAGGTCAAAATAGGAAGTATTATTATTTTATAAACTATAATTTTAGTTTTGTTTAAAAAAATGAGCCAATTTAAACTTTAATAACTCTAAAACAAAACAAGCTACGTGGCATTACTTTTTAAAAGTGTCTTTACAAAATGTACAACTAAAAAGTGTTTATCAGATTATCTTGCCATCAGCAATAATATTTACACCATATCAAAATATCAAAATACAAAAATAGTGCCCATAAGTCAAGCTAGTGTATATCTGTATAATCATAGTGACAAAAAAGCGTGCTAGCCAACCAACAATTCTATACATCATATATCTTCTCACCTGCATCACAAGAACTAAATGAGCTAATGCTCAGTAAGTAAAGATCATGCATGCTCGTGACCGTGTTTCATGCATAAACTTTATTGACATTCCCATTGTACTTTTTCTTTCATAACTTTTCATTTTAATGCACTTTTCTTAGAAAAAGTTTCTTTATAGGACCCTTGAGTACACTACAAAGTCGCGGCAGTCCGTAGGCCGTGCCCACCTGTACGGAAAGAAAAAATATGGCCAATGCAAACCATACTTACCCAACGCAGACCGATTAGGTAATGCACCTAATAAATCTCATAGTACAATACTCAGTCTCAGCAGTCGATAAGCCATGCCCAACTATGTAGGAAGGATGCTTGTGCAAACCATTCCTACCCAATGTAGACATACTAAACCATGTACGTAGAATATATCTTGTAAAGTTCAGTACAATGGTACTGCTTTAAATCCAATGCGTGAAAAACTTCACTTTTTTAAAAATCATACTAAATGATCATGCCATGCTTATGTCTTTTATGAATTTAACATTAACCATATAAATAATATATAATTGATATAATACATATAAGCATGTAGAAAAATATCTTGTATCTACTAATGTTCTTGTAATACAGTTAAAATAAATCTTTACTTACCTTGTGTCTGATAGAAAAGATAGTAAAAATGGTCAGTATTCTCTGTGGCAAGGTGTATGGAAAACCTGATATCAATTTTATTACTAGAGTAATCACTACAATGTAAAATGCTTAAAGAAAATGATCATAAGACTGTAATCACAACTTTCACAAAATCAGGAAACTTGATCACAATATGAACCGAAAGCATACAAGTGATATGAGGTATGTAGTTGCTAATAACTAGTATTGAAAACTGTTTAAAATCAGCAAAACATGAATAGTAGTTCTTTAATATAAAAATGATCCAAAATGGCACATACTTTCTTAAAAACTAGTCCATTTGTTTCTAAATAGTACCAGTTGGTTTTAAAAATATTTGGACAGCACCTCCCTTATTTTTAAGACATTCTCACATGATTAAAATCATAGTTTTAAACCTGCAATAACATTTTACAAGCCAATTCCAATATATATACCTCAAAGAGGATTATTTAGAATAACTTAGGTGCACTTAAATTCCTTTCAGTTTAGACAAAGTTTAAAACTACTTTTGTACTTTTTTATTGTCAAAACCAACAATCAAACAAATATATTTACATAATAGGATCAATAAAATATACATTTCAATTTTATAAAATCAGATTACAAGTATAGAGAATTTATTCTAACAATAAAAACACATAAATCCATAAATAATAAACTTTGAGGCATTAAGTCTGACTTTAATCTTCCACTTAAATTCTATGTTTCCAATAATATATAAAATTTTTGAGGACCTTTATTCATCAAATAAAAGCTTTGATTTAAGAGCTAAAGTAAAAGAAATAAATTACCAATTTTAAATTCCACAAAAAGCTCACCTTGACTAGTTTGAACTTTTGTTGAAGCTCTTGCCTTCTAATTCTACAAAACTGATTTCTAAGGCTTTGAAATTGATTTTAGGACTCAAGAGGACCTAGAAAAACCATTATTTAAGTTGAATCAAGTGGAGAATTGAAATAAAAAAAAAAATCTAGGAAGAAGAACTAGTAGAATTACCTTGACTAGTTTGGACCTATCTTACTTTCTTGAGCTCCAATTTGAGTTCTACCACTTGAAAACTCTTGGATATGGCTAAAAGGAGTTGAGAGAACCCTAGACAGTGGCTGGTATAATTCAAATCGTGACTGGAGAGAAAGAGAAAGGAAATGACTAGATTTGGTCCAAAATCAATACTTAACGACTAAGAAAAGGTATAACTTAAATTCTAAGGGGTATTTTTAGTATTTCACACTCTAACTTTCCATGTGTCCAGTTTTAAATCACTCTTGGCTTAGTCATCACGTTACTGGCCATTCCTATACACTCAAGTATAGACCAAAATAGTGAAACCTAGCTTAGAAGATGAAATCTAGTCATACTTTGACTTATAATCCCATATAGCCAATCTTATTGTAATTTGTGGAACCTAGCCCCATAGCCAATCATTAAACATAAAAATAAGTCAATTAGACTCTAATTAATAATGCATACATAATATCAATACCTAATTATTAAAATATATAAAAATGACATTACGCGATTAAGCTGAATCTAAGCTAGCTTAGTGCAATTGAACATAATTCAGTACAGTGACTGCCACCTCATGCTTACCTAGAACCAATATTTTTGGAAATACTAGAAATAAGTTCTAGACATTAAATAAAAGCAAATTTACATGTTAAACACACTGTGAAATGGGCTCCAAAAAGCGTGAAAAATACATTTTACCGAAAAACTACCATTTGATCAAGTTATCAACAAACATAATTTTTATAGATATACACATTGCATTATATTAATCAATATATTCTTTGTTCCTTTCACACGCCAAGTTCTCTCTCTCTGAGGTATTGAGCCTTTACACTGCATGGACACTTCGACAAACATCGGTGTAATAATATATATCGAAAGCATTTGATAATAAGGAATGAGCAATTTAATATAAAGTTAATACTAAATTACTTGATTTGTTTATTATGCAATATGAACATGTTTATTATTGGCTTATTATACATGTGAGAATCTTGAGTATCACATAACGTTTGTATTTATGGTCTGAGACCAGTTATTTAATGCTTCATTGTTACTTTCTTATTATTCATATTAGGAAAATAAATAAAAAAAGGAAATAAAAAAAAAAGAAAATGGAGTAAAAAAATCGGTTGTTCGTTTGCAGTAAGTTTCTGTATTTTGTTTTTAAAATTTAAATACGTATATTTGCAATGGATATTTGTTTCATAGAGTGCTATGTATCCAACATATTTTTTTTAATGCTTCTGATAATTTTTTTTACTGTGGTCTTATTATATATATATATATATCGAAGCCATTTTTCGTATTTCATACATTGCCCCTATTATTATCTCACTAATCTCTCAAAACTTGCCCATTTTATTACTTTGTTCTTTGATTGTGTTCACTGTGTTTTTATCCCTTACGTTACTTCTCATATAACCTGTGGTTTTCTGAACTCGGTTTGGAGGAGTTTTTCCTGGGACTGTCTCAGGTACTACGACTATTTATTATTCTTATCTGTTCTATATTTTGTTTGTTTTCCAGTCTTTTAATTGTAGCTGTGTTTTTTTCTCTATTTTTAATTAATATTTATTATGTCCTCTATTTGTATATTATTAGGGCATTTATTTCTTTGTTGTGGCATTAAATACTTTGCATTGTTAAAGCATGTTATTAAATTGTGCTATTGGCTCTGAGTTTAGTTTAATATTATTGTGTTATTGACAAGCATGTATGATTTCAGTGTTTGCCTTTCTCCTTTTGTTATGGGTTTTGAATTTAATTAGGTTTTGCTACTTTGTTTTCTTCTTTGACTATATAAGTAATATTTGTTTTGATCCTTTTTTCTTTTCGTTCTTCTTTTTTTTTTATGTCGTTGTGATCTTATAATTTTGGGACAGATTATTATATATGAAATCAGTGTTAGATAGAGTTATTTTTACCCTTAATTATTTTTATGTTTAGCGTGTAAGTGTGGCCTTTTGGTGTTTTCAGCTTTGTTCTTTATTAGTTAGACAAATTGGTTTTCTATGTTAACTTTCGCTAGGTTGGCCTCGGTTTGGTGGTCATATATCCATTGATTGCTCTTTTATTTTAAGTCTTTATTTCTTAGATGTTTTCTTAATTATATCTTATGATTTAGTATGTCTTTGCCGATGATGATTGCTAATTTTTTAGCATTTGGAGTGTGGGGCCCGCTTTTAGAACGTGCGCCACGTAGACATCCCAGTGGCGAGGAACGAAATGGAGAACAATCAAATGGCACGTGGGCAGAAAAAACCACTTGGATACCACGAGTGTTTCACGTGACGATGTTTAGGCCCACACTGTCGAAGCGGGTCGAGGCAGAGCCCGTCCAGATCCGGGATGGGCCTGGCCCAACCAGACCCTTGTCTCGACAGCTGGGGGTCAGGAGCCTCAAGGGTCTTCCGCTAGAAGACCCTCGGGGGCAAGGCATAGTTCTAGACCCAGACAAGGCATTTAATGCAATACTGGGTAGGTGGGCGTATTAAATGCATTCCCCTGGGAGAACGGCGGAACTGTAGTCGCCACTCCATGTCAGGACTCATGTCGGAGCCGGCGACGGGGAGCAAACCGTACCAATCTTAACCCGTGATTTCGGGCGCGAGCTACGGTGCGGGAAAAGAAACCTCAGAATTGGAACCCGACTCCAGAGATATAAGTATCGCACGCACCGTAATAAACAGGTAAGTAATTTTTCACTTCCCGCTATCTCTCTTCGAACCGATATCTGGCTTAAGCATCGGAGAGTCTTTGCAGGTACCCCGCCCCCGGGCTCCTCTGATCCATCCAGATATCGGGAACATTCAGAGATAGCAAAGACACGTAGACAGTTGGCAAAAACTGCTCCAACAGTTTGGCGCCGTCTGTGGGAAGCGAAGCGCAGCGCGATAGAAAAAGTTTCACGACAGCGCTTCTCCCGAACAAAAGAGCCATACGACGAACGATGGTACCCTCCAGAATGACGACAAGAAGCACACGGCCAGAGACAGAGGGAGGACCTCAAGAGATACCACCAAGTGTGGGGGAAAAGCTGGACCGGATGCTCGCCGCGTTGATGGAGACAAACAGGAAGGCAGAAATGGCCCACGATGCTATCCTAAGCCTGAAAGAAGAGGTCGCAGAGGTTCGCAGGGACAACGCTCGCCTCGAAGGATTGCTGGCGAGCGAAGCCAGGAGCAAACGGAGGGGCGACAGTGACGAGGAGGTCCAACAAGAGGCCAGAAGGCACTACGCCCCGTCCGGAGAAGAGACCTCCACGCCCTCGGGAATGGCGGCACGCGAGGAGCAGCAAAGCCGCACAAAGCTCCCTCAAGCAGAGCCAGATATGGGCAGGCGATGCCCCGAGGGCCGAGGAGAAGCCCCTCCCAACTGGAAACAGGAGATGATGGCGGAGCTGAGCAGAAGGCTCGGGGCCCACCACGGCTAGACCCCTGCCGACTTGGCGGAACAAGCCGTGCGTGGGATCAACCAATCGACTCTGGCGGACTGGATTCAGCTGGAGCCGAAGCCACAGAATTTCGTGACCTCGATGATCAAGCCGTACGAGGGAAAGACGGACCCCCTCGACCACATCTACCAATTCCAGCAAAAGATGGCTTTGGAGACCAGAAACGAAGAAGTGCTTTGCAAAGTCTTTTCCACCACCCTAGCTGGGCCAGCCCTTTCGTGGTTTAGACAGCTCCCAGGGAAGTGCATAAACGGGTTCGAAGACTTCTGCAAAGCGTTCTTGAAACAATATGCTAATGCCAAGAGGCAGCAAAAAACTATGCGAGACCTAGACCGAGGGACTACTTGTCGCGTTTCCTGGACACGATGTCCCAAATACATAACGCTGACACAGTCCAAGCTGCGAACTCCTTTGTCAGAAGCCTTCGACCAGGCTCAATGCTATCAGACCACCTACTCTTAAACCTGCCGCACGACATGGCCGACGTCCTGGCGAGGTCGGAAGGGGTGTTTCGGGTACTGGAGAGCCACCAAAAGGTACCCAAGACCTCCGCCACGATTATGATCGCACCAGCACAGGCCGCAGCTGCGCAAGGGGCAAAAAGGGGGACTCCTGAACCGACGCCGAAATCAACGCCCAATCAGGAGAGCAACAAAAAGAGGAGGACGTCCAGAGCCCCACTGCCCAAGTTCGAGCTCAACACGACGATCGACCTAATCTACCTCCAGAACAAA
>JXTC01000084.1:500668-519581 GCA_002914845.1 Trema orientale | reverse complement strand
AAAATGGGGATGTGTTCGCGTGGTCCCATAACGACATGCCCGGCATAGATCCCGAGCATGCTTGTCACCGCCTGAATATAGACCCCAATTACCCTTCAGTCAGGCAGAAGCCTAGGAGGTTCGTGCCAGAAAAGAACAGGGCCATCAACAAAGAGGTCGAGAAGCTGTTAGAAAATGGCCTCGTCATGGAATGCATCTCTAACCCAGTGATGGTGAAAAAGAAAAATGGAGACGATCAGACTTGCATTGACTTCACAAACCTGAATAAGGCCTGCCCGAAAGACAGTTTCTCGCTGCCAAGGATCGATCAGATGGTTGACGCGACGACAGGATTTGGCAGAATGAGCTTTCTGGACGCTTACTCCGGATATAACCAGATCCCTCTGTTCGAGGAAGACCAGATCCATACGGCCTTTATCACAGACCGGGGTCTGTACTGCTACAAACGCATTCCCTTTGGTTTGAAAAACGCAGGGGCAACCTATCAGAGGCTTATGAACAAAATGTTCTCTGGCCTCTTAGGGAGGACGATGGAGGTATACATCGACGACATGGTGGTAAAAAGCAAGGAAATTTCCGACCACCTAGACCACCTCGCCGAATGCTTCCAAATCCTAAGGAATTACCAAATGCGCCTGAACCCCAAGAAGTGCGCTTTCGGAGTGTCGTCTGGTCAATTCCTGGGGCACATCGTAAGCAAGAGGGGAATCGAAGCCAATCCAACCCAGCTTTCTTCGATCGCGAATGAACAGAGGCCCTCAACCGTCAGGGAAGTCCAGCGCCTGACTGGAAAGACAGCAGCACTCAGCCGATTCGTCTCTAGGATGTCAGACCGGTGTAAGCCTTTCTTCCAATCCATTAGAAAAAGTTCCTCATTCACCTGGGGAGAGGAACAAGACGCGGCATTGGCAGAATTCAAATGGTACCTCAGCCACCCGCCTATCCTAGCCTCCCCAGCAGAGGGGCAACGCCTGTATGCATACCTGGCAGTGTCCGAGATAGCGATCAGCACGGTGCTGTTCATCGAAGAGGAAGGCAAGCAGAAGCCAGTATTCTATGCGAGCCGCATGTTCCTAGACGCAGAGACTTGATACAGCACGGCGGAGAAACTGGTCCTCGCACTGGTCAATGCCAAGAAGAAGTTAAGGCAGTATTTCGAGGCATACCCCATTACGGTCTACACGGACTTCCACATCCGACAGATCCTGGCTAAACCAGATTTGTCAGGACGACTTACCAAATGGGCTGTCGAGTTGGGGACGTATGACATCGATTAACAACCCCGAACGGCGAAAAAGGGTCAGGTCGTGGCGGATTTCCTAGTAGAGATCCAATCCTTCGGCGAGTCGCACGATCAACCGCAGACACTACCGACGTCAGACCCCTCGGTCTGGACCCTTTACACCGACGGGTCTGCTAACGTTTCGGGGTCGGGCATCGGAATAGTTCTGCAAACCCCAGCGAGCCTCAAGGTGGAAAAAGCCCTTAGACTCGGGTTCCAGGCAACGAACAATGAGGCGGAATACGAGGCCCTACTCCAGGGTCTCGAGCTTGCCCTACACTTCGGAGTAAAGAACATATCGGTGAAAACCGACTCGCAATTGATCGCGGAACAAGTTGCGGGAAACTTCGAAGTGAATGAACCAAGACTGCACAGGTACTTCTCCAGGGTGATGGAGGCGAAAGCCTGTTTCGAAACGTTCAGCATTGAGCAGATACCCAGGGAGATGAACCAGACGGCCGCAAGCTGGCCAAAAGCGCTTCTACAGGGGGCACGACCGAGTACACAGAGATCCTGATGGAAAGCGAGTATGCAGCAGACCCAATGGAGAACCCCGCATGCCGCATCTTTGCGGCCACCTCTGAGGAAACATGCTGGATGAAACCCATCGCCAGGTACCTGACAACGGGAGAGCTCCCACCAGATCCTCGGGAAGCCCGCTCAATCAGACTGAAGCCCGCCCAGTACTCCATGGTCGGGGATCAACTGTACAGAAGGTCTACCATGGGACTAATGCTGAGATGCATAGGTCCCACAGAGGCCCAGAGATTGATGGAAGAGATCCACGAGGGGGTCTGCAGCAATCACTCTGGAGGGCGGAGCCTCGCCCATAGGGCCTTGACGGCCGGGTACTTCTGGCCTTACATGATGACCGAGGCAGCTCAGTTCATTAAGAGATGCGACAAATGCCAGAGGTTCGCCCTCCTAAAGCATCAACCTGCGGAGGAACTTCACTCTAACATCACTCCATGGCCTTTCGCCAAATGGGGTCTGGATATCGTTGGAGAACTCCCTAGGGGCCCCAGCGGCAAGAGGTACGTCCTACTGGCCACTGACTACTTCACCAAGTGGGTAGAGGCGGAGGCCTACACGACCGTCAACAAGGCAGATACGATCAATTTCATTTGGAAGAACATAATCTGCTGATACGGAATTCCACGAGAAATACATACCGACCACGGGACTCAATTTCAGAACGCCAAGCTCAAGGAATTGTGCGACCTGTATGGCATAAGACTCAGTTTCTCGTTCGTGAGCTACCCCCAAGGAAATGGCCAAGCCGAGGTAACGAACAAAGCTATCTTCAGCAACATCAAAAAGAACCTGGAAGAAGCCAAAGGGAAATGGCTGGACGAATTGCCAGCCGTTATATCACCGAGCCCAGGTCGACAGGGAGGACCCCCTTCGCTATGGTGTACGGGTCAGAGGCTGTGGTCCGGACCGAGATCGGCCTCCTGACCCTACGCTCAGAAGTGGTGGAGAATGCCCCGCTGAACGAACAGCAGCTCGGCCATAACACGGACCTCCTTGAGGAGACAAGGAACGTGGCTCTGGTTCACCTAGCCTCCTACCATCAACGAGCCAAGACTTATTTCGCGAAGAAAGTCAATGCTCGCAGGTTCAGTGCCGGGGATTGGGTCTTGAAGGCCAAAACCGGAAACTCATCAAAGCTAGATCCTAACTGGGTCGGACCCTACGAAATTGTCAAGGCACTGGACTGTGGCGCATATGTCCTGAGGGAACTCAAGACGGGCAAAACCCTACCCAACACATGGAATGCTCAGCACTTGAAAAAGTATTATGTATGAACCATGTGTAAAGATTCTTTCTTTTATAATGAGCAGACCCACTTTGATATAGGTCAAACTATCTGCTTTACGGATTTTCTAACAAACCTATTGCCCGTTAGGGTCTGAGTTGAGATAATCAGACCCCTACCGCCTCAATCAACCTAAAATCGTACTATGGGAACAAACGTCGTGCAATAAAACACTTGCCGGTGACCCGAGAAAAACGTACGAAGAGGATTGAGCTGTGCAATAACATTCTTGCCAGCAGACCTCAACCTAAAATCGTACTATGGGGACAAACGTCGTGCAATAAAACACTTGCCGGCGACCCGAGAAAAACGTATAAAGAGGATAGAGCTGTGCAATAACATTCTTGCCAGCAAACCTCAACCTAAAATCGTACTATGGGAACAAACGTCGTGTAATAAAACACTTACCGGTGACCCGAGAAAAACATACGAAGAGGATAGAGCTGTGCAATCAAAACCATTGCCAGCAGACCTCGCCCCAAAGTCATACTATGGGAACAAACGTCGCGCAACAAAACACTTGCCGGCGACCCTAAGCGGGTCTTCCGAATAAGGAGGACTCCGGAGAATCGCAAGGTGACACACTGGGTCGACCTGCGGAAGCAGACCCGTGTCAGCCATCAGCGAACGACGCGGAAGGTTTACCCGTTGGAAACAGACCCCATTGGGTCTGCCCCATTGGAAGCAAACCTCATTAGATCTGCCCGTTGGAAGCAGACCCATTGGGTCTGTCCAATTGGAAGCAGACCTCATTGGATCTACCCATTGGAAGCAGACCCATGCAAGAAAAAAGGGACAAATAACAGTCGGGGATAACTTGAAAAAGACAAAATCAACCGCTGTTATTAATAATCACATTACAGATTACAAAGCCGGTCCCTACTTATTAGCGGGCCTTGGGCGAAGATGTAGAGATACGTCGGAGCGATAGTGCCCTGTTCCCGATACGAGCCGAGCCCAGGCCTTCTCCTCTGTAACGACGGGTCTAAGCAGGAATTGACCATCCCTTGCAGTTGACTCCTAGCACGATCTCACTTAGGGTCAGAGAAGTCCAGCCACACACGCGGATCAAATCCTGTTAAGACAATTCATAACGGCGATTACACACCTTCGGCGCTAGAAGAGCCGGAGCTCACATCCCAATTTCTTGAATCGGCCTTATCAGTCAGAGCACGAGGAGAGTTTAATAATGACTCCAAATCATATATGATTGGGCCAGACCCGGAAGTCGGCCGAACTGCCGACAGGGGAATAGCATCGTATATGATATCTGACCCTAATCACAGACAACAGCAAATGAGAAAAAAAGACGCAAAATAAGGCAAATATATTCATTTCATTATTCAAAGTTGAAGATTACAAAACAGAATAGTAGAAGGGCCGGGCAGCACCCTATACAAGCCCTACTTCTACATATGCACAGAGGAGCAGAGACCCTTATTTACCTCCGCTGGAGGAAGGAACGCCGGCTTCGGCACCCGGATCGGCTTCGGCCTGAGACGGCATCTCGAGCTCGGACTCACTGGAGAGGACTATGGCACCTGACCCCTGTGATGTACCGACACGTGGCTGGCTCGCAGTTGGCTCGTCCTGACCCACGACAGGGACCAGCTCTTTGCCGACAGAGGCAGATGCAGAGGGCTCACCCTTCTCATCGTCGAGCATCTTTAATACGTCAGCAGGGTATGTGATGTTAATCTCATCCCCCAGCTGTTGTATGTAGTACCCGACAGAATAGTGGTCCCTCTCGACGCCCTTCTGCTCGTCGAATTGGTCCGGCGTCACCACATCTGGATGACCTTCGTATTCTCGGTTTTCCCAGCCAGACCTGTAACTTTCAGTAGAAAGGAGATCCACCTGCCTCTGGTACCTCTTTTTCAGCTTCTCAGCGTCCGCCAGCCTGTCTCTCAACGCTACCAGCATGAGCTCTGCCTGGCGCTGCGACAAATCACCCAAAAGGTTATTAATACCGGCTAGCTCTTCGCGGCACAAGCGGGTCATCTCAACATGAGATTTCAGTAACTCATAATGCTCCAAGTGCAGGCGGCTAATTAACTCGTTAGATCGATCGAGTCTGCGCTGCAGAGAATGAGCCTCCAGCTTCGCCTTCGCCTCGGCCTTCCTGGCCTCCTTAGCATCATCGATGGCACTATCCCGAGCTATGGTGGCAAGCTCCATCTCAGCTACGGCGCTCAGCCGCTCCTGCTCCTTCAACCTAGCTTCAGCCTAGTCCAGACCCACAAGCTCGGCCTGAGCACGAAGGCCGGGAACCTCAGCCTCCAGAGACTGAACCTTTGCGTTCGCCTCAGCCAACCGGCTGGCCAGGTCCTCGCCCTTTGCCTTTGCCTCAGCCAACTGGCCGGCCAGCTCGTCGCGACTGGCCCTCTCGGCACTCAAGGCATAGGCCACCGCGCTGCTGACCCGGGCATCCTCCAAACTCTTGAACAGATCGAAGTCTTCCCTAAGTGCATTAAGGGTAACCTCGCTCTGTTCTACCACAGCAGTCTTCGTGCCCAGTTGCCTTGCCCACTCCACCACTTACGAGGAGTAGAACGACTGGACGGTGGTTAACTGTGGGATGAAAAAGTGAAAAGTCAGTGATCATCAAACATTCCATAGCCACGAAAACGAAGGACAGACAACCCACACCTATGTGAGGCTGCGGCTAGCGACAGCACCCACATTCTCCAGGGTCAGCGACTCCTGCTCGAACTCAGCAGCCGAGCCTCTGCCCCAGATATCGTCCGTGTCTGTAGAACGTGCGTCTACTCTGCCAAAGGCGAGGGCTCCGCCTCCTCCGCCTCCTGCTGACGGCGCTTCAGCAGCATCTCCTGATACTCCTGAACTAGGGGGGACGGGGGCAGCGGAGGACGGTGGCGGCGCGGAACGAGCCGACGCATCATCAACAGTGACCAGGACAGTTACCACTTCAGCGACTCTGCCGACCACCTGCGGAGCAGACCCATCAGCTTGTGATTTTTTGGTCTTTTCTTGACCAGGGCGTCCGGAAGGCCTACTGCGAGCAGACCTCCTCCTCCTCAAGACAGTCAGTGTTACATCCAGCTCCTCACATAATTAAGAAAGCCAATAATAAACATGTTCTAATTGCATATTAGGCATCTAGAAGTCATTAATACCAGTTTCATGAAAACATGCTCATTCTTTATGTGATGTGCATTACATGCATGTTATTACACTAACGATTGTCGAAGTGTCCCGATGCAGTGTAAAGGTTCAATACCCTCAGAGAGAGAGCTCGGTGTGCTAAAAGAACAAAGAAATATTCATGAATTGTAATACTAAATGCACATACATTAAGATCATGTTGGTTGACAACTAGGTCAAATAGTAGTTTTTCGGTAAAATATAATTTTCACGTACTTCGGAGCCGAATTCACTGTGTGTTTAACACGTCAAATAGGCTTAATTCAATGTCTAGGACACATTTATAACATTTTATTTTTTGGCTCCAGGTAAGTACGAGGTGGCATTCAGGACACTAATTCGTATTTAGTTGCACTAAGCTAGCTTAGGTTAAGCTTAATCGCATAATGTTATTTTTGTGAATTCTAATTATTAAGTGCTAATACTATGCTTGAGTTATTAATTAGAGTCTAATTGACTTATTTTTATGATTAATGATTGGTTATGGGGCTAGGTTCCACCAAATTACAATAAGATTGGCCATATAGGATCATAAGTCAAAGTATGACTAGATTTCACTTTCTAAGCTAGGATTCACCAACTTTGGCTACACTTGGGTGTATAGGAGTGACCAGCAATGTGGTGACTATGCTAAGGATGGTTTAGAGCTGGACACATGGAAAGCAATGAGCAAAATACCCAAAATACCCCTTAGAAATTTAGTTATGCCTTTTCTTAGTCATTTAGTATCACTTTTTGACCAAATCAGGTCATTCTCTTCTCCTTTCACTCCAGCCACGACCTGAATAGCTCCCATCCATTTTTAGACTTCTTTCAGCTCCCCTTATCCATATCCAAGAGTTTCCAAGTGGTAGAAATCGATTTGGAGCTCTAGAAAGCAAGCTAGACCAAAACTAGTCAAGGTAACTCTACTAAGTTCTCCTTTCTAGGTCTTGTCCTTTAATTTCAATTCTCTACTTGTGCCCACTTAAATATTGGTTTCATCAGGTCCTATTAAGTTAAGAAATCCATTTCTAAGCCTTGGAAATCAGTTTGGTGGAGATAGAAAGCAAGAACACTAGCAAAGACTCAAACTAGTCAAGGTGAGGTTTATGTTGGATTTTGAAATTGTAGTGAGTTTCTTTAATTTCAGCTCATAAACCTAAGCTATTATTTGATGAATAATGGTCCTAGGAACCCTTATTTATTGCTGGAGACATAAAACTTAAGTGGAAGATTAATATTAAACCTAAAGCCCCAAAGTTTGCTATTTATGGATTTAAGAATTTTCTTGTGTAATAGATTAAGTTTTCTATGTTTCTAATCTGATTTCTTAAAATTGGAATGTGTATTTTATCAATCCTAGTGCTTATTACACTTATTTAGTGGCTGTTTGTGATGGCACACAAGGGTAAAAATGGTTTAGACTTTATCCAAATGGAAAAGAATTCAAGTGTACTTGGGTTGTACCGAAAGATCCTATTTGATGTGGATATGTGAGAATTGGATTGTTAATTGTTATTGCAGGTTTAAAACCATGATTTTAATCATGTGGGGATGTCTTAAAAATAGGGGAAGTGCTGTCCAAATGTTTTAAAAATAAAGTGGCACCATTTAGGGGCAAATGAGCTAGTTTTTACGAATTATGTGCCATTTTGGATTAGTTTTGTGCTAATGAACTAGCATTTATATTTTTGTACTTTTAAGTAGTTTTCAATACTAGTTATTGACTACCAAGAATGTTAAGTGATTGTATGCTTCTGAGTCATTATAGGATCAAGTTTGCTAATTTGGTGAAAGTTGTTATTTCGGTCCTGTCTAAGTATCTTAGTGCGTTCATTTTAGAAAAATGTGCACTTGGAATAAAAGAATTTCATGACAGGTGATTGGCACACCAATCTCTTGAGGATATTGACTCTTTCCACTATTAATTTCTATTCAGGACACGAGGTAAGTAAAGTATTCAACTGCAACACAAGAATTACGTGCTATGTAGGTGTCTATTATGTTTATTTCTTTTATGCTTTGCATTATGGTTATAAGCATGCTCATTGGTATTTTGGTTTCAGTATAAATGCTTGGCATTTCTAATATGGTATTATCATATACATCATGAGGCCATGCATGTTTTACAGATAAGTCTAAGATAGGTGACAGGTTTCCAAAATGCCGTAGTAATATCTTGCAAGGTTATGTTTACCACAGAAAAGTTAAGACCAGTAACTTTAAGAAGGTTTTGTGTCACTATTACGGGGAAGCGGGATGAACACTTACAGTTCAGAGTGGCAGCTCCAGGAGAGGGGCAAGGCTGACGGGATTAGTCAGAAGGTTTGCCACAATATTCCTCCTCCAAGTTATATAATAGATTACACTACAGTCTCGGACCACCTTATCTCTTGAGCTCGACGGGGTAACGATGGAATAAGGTTAGCAATGAGCCCCACTGTGGTGAGAGCCGGCCGAGCCCATGGGATATTATCAGTTCAGAAAGCCCTGCAGGCGCAGTGCCGAACCGAACAGTGTACACAAGACATGGGGACCGAAGGGAAATTATTATACCAGTAGGTTTAAGCAAGCATGATCATGCATTTAATATATATCTTTAAGCACCATTTCATCCATTACTTTACTTACTGAGCTGTAGCTCATTAAAGTCTTGTGTTGCAGGTAATGATTGAGATGATTAGATGAGCTTGTGTGCTGGAGTAGAGGCCCAACCTTGGTATTGTACATATGGATATTTTGACCACATGTGGGGGCCTAGTTTGTGTATTTTGGAATGCTTTGTAGTCTCTCAGTAGAGTTATTTTTAGTTTGATTTCTTGATACTTATTTACAACCCTTTATTTTGTAATATACGTATGTACCGATCTACGTTATGTTTGTAAATAATGATATCTATCCATAGAGTTTTAAAGAAAATAAAAAGTTCAAATTAACCCGTATTTTTAGAAAAACGAATATAGGATTATTTTCTACAAGTAACGCCTCTTCAAAATAAAGAGTTAATAATTTCTACTAGCAGTATGTGGATAGGGAGGGCGTTACAGTCAGGGTGGCCCCGTCGTCGTCTTCGCTGCCTGAAGGGGAGGCGGCCTTGGCCTTCTTCGCCAACGGACCTTCTTCCCTTCCGGACGGGTCGACTCCGCGACCCCGCTTCAAGGGGATCGGCGGTTGGGAAGATAGGCGGGACTTAAGCCTGGGGGCCCCTCAACTCAAATCCGCGATCTCTCCTCGAGGGCGCGCGGAACCAGAACCCATGATCTCTTCTCGAGACCGCGCGGAACCAGAACCCGCGATCTCTTCTCGAGACCGCGCGGAACCAGACCCCGTGCTAACCCCCGATCCGGGTCCAACAGGTGGGGAGTCTGGAGTAGCAGTCCCCCCGGGCCGACCAGAAGACAGCCCGCCACCGTACTTGATTCGCACAGCTGGCGTCTCTTGAGCCTTAGGCTCACTCGCCCCGGGAGGAGGCGCCAAGGAGGCGCCAACCCCGGGCACGAACAAACCCTCCGACTCGTCGCCTGGGTCTGCTCTTGGGGTGACAAATCCACGACCCCCAGACTCATCGTCAGAGGACACCACCAAATGCCTACCGTCAGGGACCTTGGGTCTGGCTCAGTGGGCAGCGACCCCCCCTCTGGCTAGAGATGGGTCTGTTGAGGACCCAGCGCCTGCGCCTGCGAACAGAAGCGAGCTATACGATTAGGAGGGCGACCCTGATTCAATAGGTAAGGATTCGTGACAAGAAAACAAACCTACCTTTGGCCCCCTTGGGGGCAGTTGCTTCGGCGGCACGGAGTCGATCACATTCTCTGGCCATGAACACCAAGGCCCCCTCGAGCTCGAACCTGGTCGGTGCCACCAGGTCGTCGGGCCCTGTCGTCTGGGTCGAGGCCATAACCTGACGACCGGCCATCGTGAGGCAGTTCTGCTCGTCTCAACGGAACCGATTCAAGGCAATGGCATCAGTACGGCTCCAGAGATACTTTGTGATCGCCCAAGAGTCGAGGGGGAAGGGGAGGTACATGACTGCCCTCGGCATCAGATTCATCACCTGAGGGCTCAGCACGGCCTGGATGTGACGACACTCCTCGGCGGATCCAAAGATGATGATCCCCTCCAACTCTTGCAACCGCCCCGCCGACGGTCGCGGCTCGAACCTGCTCTCGTCCGCCGTGCCTACGCGATACCAAAGGTTAGAAGACGGGAAAATGCTCAGACCAAAGGAAGGACAAGTGCCCGGATACCTACTGTGTGAGAAAAACGAGGGAATCGGGAAGTGCTCCTCATTCACCCAAAGAGAGCACCACGCCCCTCCAACCGCATATAGCCTGGAGTAGGAATCCCACTGCTTGTCAAACCTCAGCAGACCCCAAAAGATGTGCTGCCCTGGAAGCGGCTGGAGGTAGAACGTGGGGTAGGAGCTCCTCTTGGGGATCGTGGTCAGCTTGTAAGCGTAGAAAACCACCTCCAAGTCGATATGAGTGTTGAGGAGGATCGACAGGGCCGAAAGCCCCATTAGGATCATGATCCCGTTGGCATTTAGCTGCGTGGGATAGATCCTGCTCAGGCTAAAGAACTGATGAACGAGCGGAGGAAGAGGGAACCGCAGCTATTCTAGATGCTTCCTCCCCAACACGAGGGAGCCCTCGGGGGCAGAGGAGCAGAGGTACCAATCAGCCGGCCCCTCAACCCTTTGCAGGGTAACCCCACCGGGGAAGCAGAGCTGCCTCCTCAGTGAGGCAAGCTCGGAATCAGCGATCGGGCGGAGCATCTGACTCTGATTTGAAGCCATCTCTTCGGACTAAGATCGGAGAATCGAGAGCTCAAAAGCGGAAGAAAGCTGGAAACCCTAAGTCCGAAACGCTCGAAATTTCTAAGAGGAGAGAAAATGCGCACTTGAGAAATGTTGGTAAAGTGAAAAATGAGCCCGGGCCTCACTTTTATGGAGGGGGAACTGAAAGGTCACTGAGGAAAAGAAACCGTGCGATGAGGCCCAAAGCATTCAAAATTCAAAATTAAAAAAAAAAAACTTAATAAAGGCCAGCACGCGCTAACATCGGTAACTTGCAAACGGTGGTGATAGTGGCCCACGTGTAGCCTCCGAATTCGCGGACCGAAGTAATGATTTCCCCATTTAATGGCTGCAACCCATCAAACAGGGAAATGGGGGTAGTTGTGGGACCCACTTTTAGAACGTGCGCCACGTAGACATCCCAGTGGCGAGGAACGAAATAGAGAACAATCAAATGACACGTGGGCAGAAAAAACCACTTGGACACCACGAGTGTTTCACGTGACGATATTTAGGCCCACACTGTCGAAGCGGGTCGAGGCAGAGCCCATCCAGATCCGGGATGGGCCTGGCCCAACCAGACCCTTGTCCCGATAGCTGGGGGTCAGGAGCCTCAAGGGTCTTCCGCTAGAAGACCCTCGGGGGCAACGCATAGTTCCAGACCCAGACAAGACATTGAATGCAATCCTGGGTAGGTGTGCATATTAAATGCATTTCCCTGGGAGAACGGCGGAACTGTAGTCGCCACTCCATGTCAGGACTCATGTCGGAGCTGGCGACAGGGAGCAAACCGTACCAATCTTAGCCGTGATTTCGGGAGCGATCTACGGCGCGGGAAAAGAAACCTCGGAATTGGATCCCGACTCCAGAGGTATAAGTATCGCACGCACCATAATAAACAGGTAAGTAATTTTCCATTTCCCGCTATCTCTCTTCGAACCGAAATCTGACTTAAGCATTGGAGAGTCTTTGCAGGTACCCTCCCCCTCCCCGGGCTCCTCTGATCCATCCAGATATCGGGAACAGTCAGAGATAGCAAAGACACGTAGACAGTTGGCGAAAACCGCTCCAACAGAGTAAAATATAAACTCCCCAAAAATTGCTGTGAATATAGGCTTTCACTTATGTACATAAGAGTTTCTTTAGTATTCAAAATTGCTCTGATTTTTTTGGACTGATTTCCTATATATATCATCTCATCTTTCTTTATCTGACTATTTAATTTCATCTTTCAGAGTTCTTTTATTAAGAGGATTTGTTAGACTGTATAGATATGTTATATTTGATTTCCTTAGCATTTGATTTTTTTATTATTGTAATTCTACTTTGGAAAGAAAAAATTTTAAGGATTTAAAAACAAAATGTATTTAAAAGGAAATTACATTTTTCCTTTTTGCTAATTCAATTCTTCTTTTTCATATAACTTTTATATTTCTATGTCCTTTTTTACACCAGTTTTTGTTTTCCTATCTACTTTTTAAAACTATTTTCCTTTTTTATATTACCTTATTCATGTGGTAGTTTTTGGGTAATTCCACATTATACATGACTGTAATATATATGGGAAATTCTTATATATATTGATAGTGTTTTGTATGTTTATCTAATTATCAGAAATATGCTCAAAAAACAGTTTCTTAGGTAGTTAGATAAACATTTCAAAATACATTATCATTCCAATCTGCCATATATTGATGATACTGCTAGTATTTACTGGAATAAATTTCTGGAAAATATTTTTATAAAATTATTTTCAAGAATACCATAGTTTTGTAAAATCAAGAAAGAATTGGTCGTTTAAAATTTTTCTATTTACAAAACCTTTCGGATCGTGATCTAACATTAATTAACTCTTGATCTTGACAAAAACAATACCCAAATTCACTCCACAATCTGCTCATCTTCCTGTCTATTCTTGAAAGCTGTTTGATTGATCCTGTGGGTGGTCGCCTTCTTGATTCTCAACAAAGAGATCCGCAGACGAACAAAAAAATAATCTTCTCGAACCGATTTCTCCGGGATGACCGAAACACCAAGGATGGTGAATCCCCTAGTGTGGCTGATTTTTCTCTGCTTTTCCTCTCTCTATTTTTCGTGTAACGCTTAATTGTACAGTCAGAAAACTTTTCTCTTAACTATATAGAGAGATTAGTAAACCCTAATGGGCTTATTGGGCTCAACTGATCATCAAATAATTATTAGGCTTTAATTTGAACTAGACAGGGGACCAGATAGATCCATAAAACCCAGGCTCTAATGGACCACATATCCACTATCATAATTAACTCTTAATTATGATTGGGCCTTATCCATTAATATTGAGGCACAACACTATAGGCCCAATATTGAACTCTTGGACTAAATGCCATTTTTATTTTCTGTGAAGCTTATTAACAATTAATTAGTTTAATCCATTTAGCATATACTATATCTGCAGACGTATCCCCTATGCAATGATGTACTGGTAGGGTGAAATTACCATATTACTCCTCTAGTACACATTTACCTTTGAGTTGCCATTTTTCATCTAATGGATAATAGTTGACTACGGTGTTTGTATCTGCTTATACCAACACAATCAAATTCACATAATGAATGCCGAGGCCCTGGTTTGTATTATCCAAGTACTTGAAAAAACTCAAAGTGACATTATACGCGTTGCGTCCATCATGAAAAATGTTCTACACATTTCATACACTTTATCTTCTAAGATATCGGAGTTTGAACTATAAAACGGAAGTAGTCCTTTAGTAACTCCAAAAGACAAAATATATAAAAGTAAGTTCGTTAATCACTAGGATTAAGGTCTTCTACAATAGTGCTAGATTAGTGAAATTAGAAATTTGAGTTACTGTATTTAACCTCAAATTCTAATTTACTAGGTCCTGTTCGAAGCTGTTATAACTTTCTAATAATACACTAGTATTTCTATCCGAAGACTCCCTTCGATAATTGAAGACTTCATTAATTAAATAGACAATACTACATTCTATGGCATAGTAAAGTATTTCATCTTCAATATGCAGAATGCGAACAATTTAATTTAAACATAATGAAATAAAGAATATAATGTCTCCCACATATGAACTCATCATATGAATAATTCTTTATTACTCATTATATGTCTCAGAATCTTTTAGATGTACAAGTATAAGATAAACATACACATCACATGTATATTAATGAGACATAAACGAAATAAAATTCATAACATGGAATTTATTAACAACAAATAGATAATAAATATTACGATAATAAATTATTTATAATGTCAAAATAATAAACTGCTTTATAGGATATTATTCCAACAGATACTTCGATATATCTGAGCCAAATTTTCTGTATATCTATATATTAGTAACATTTATTTATCTATATATATTACATGCACAATCAGTAAGCTAGAATAATTAGGCAAACACACTTTCCTATTCTAATTTTTTTTCTTTAATTACAACGAAGAAGAATCACAAAAGAAAGGGAAGCACAAATTATAAAAAAAGAAATACCGACTTATTTCAATGTAAAAATATTTTGTAATATTTTAAACAATACTTTATTATATTATTGTAAAAACTTAACACCTATTATAAATAATATAATAAATATTTTATATTCAATTATCTATATAACTTGTGGTAAAAGCCCGGGTTACCTAACTAGTTCATTACTATAAAATATCCTTTCTACATCACACTACTGCCACGTTATTTTTTAACAACGTCCTTTTTGCATAAAGCGACCTCAGAAATAGGCGTATCACATGTCTTTTAGAAGCGATGTAATAGCTTGAGATTCCAAAAAAGGGGATGATAGACTGAGATACCATGTTGCTTTTTGCAAGAGCAACGTGATTGGTATGTTAAATATATAATTTATATTTATTTTATATATACAGATATATGTTTGTTTATTAGGCTATGGATGTAAGTCTCCTCGATGGGATCAGTCCTATCCATATCTTGACCAACACAGGTCATATTTTAACCAATATGTATTAGCCAAAACATGACTTGTGTCGGAGAAAACATTAACAAGACTGGTCCCTTCGAGGGACTACATCAATCCTTTGTTTATTATAGCCTATTTGTGTGTATATATTTATATATATATATATATATTTATTTGTAGTAGGGGCAAGGATGTAGTCCCGCCAATGAGACCAATCCCGTTCATATTTTGACCAATACAGATCATATTCTGGCTAACACAGATTGGTTAAAATATGACATGTGTTAGCCAATATATGAACGGAACCGGTCCCCTCGAAGGGACTACATCCGTGGTCCATAATTGTAATTATCAAATGTATCAACTAATTTATATATTCTACACACTTTATGCAAGCATGTGAGCAATATGAAAAAAAAAAAAAGACAGAGCAGAAACGTTTTCCAATATAAGCTTAGAAAAAAAATGTTTACTCTAAAAATTCTAAAAACAATTCACACCGTGCAACCATTGTTGGCCTTTAATTGAAAATTTACATCAAATTATATATGCATTACCATTATTTACAAAAATAATAGAAAAAATGGGACAAAAACTAATATTAAATAATCAAGAGAGAAGAAAAAAATTGGACAAAAAATATAAGAAGGAGAACAAATCGAGTGGCTGAGATATGCTTTTTGGCCCAGATAATATTCGGTTCCTCACATTGTTAATGAGCTGATAATATTATGATTGCATAAATATAATATGTATTGATGTTATGTTGCACACAATTTCTAGCACCACTTTTTGAATATTGGTTATTTTTTATTAACCTTTATTATATTTGACAGTGAAATACACGTGATAGGACTTTTTTGTACAACTATGTTACGTTTTAAGTTGAATAGTTATATATAAGTGTAGACATAATTCTGTATTGTGAAATATATTTGTTATCGTTAATTCATAAAGCAGTAATTCATAATTGTATTTGTATTAATCATAATTTCTAAGTGATTTATGTATATGTATCAATAACTATGATGTTAGATATTTATAATTTAAATACAAGCCACGGATGTAGTCTTCTTGAGAGAACCGGTCCCCTACATGATTTAGCTAACATAGGTTACATTTTAACTGTATTGGACAAATGTGACTTGTGATAGTTAAAATATGGACAGGATCGGTCCCCTCAATGGGATTACATCCTTACTATTCTAATGCATATAGTTTTATGTTATTATATATATAAATAGTTTTATATAAAGGGTATGGATGTAGTCCCCTCAAGGGGACCGGCTCCATTCATATTTTGGCCAACATAGGTCATGTTTGACCAATACAGTGTTGCTTAAAACGTGATATCCTTTCGATTCATCAGAGTATCTAATGAATATGCATTTGTGCGCCCTTGGGCCTAACTTCCCATGCCTGTGAGAAGTAGTGTGAACATACCCCGCTGAACCCCATGGGCGTAAATGATCCAATTCGGGCTTTCGCCCTGTCCATCACTCATAAGGGGTTGATGGAACTGATTTTGAGGGTACTCGATTAAGGATGTAGGCCGCAGTTAATAAAGCATCCCCCCAGAAAGATATTGGGAGGTTGGCCTGCGCCATCATCGACCTAACCATTTCTAACAGCGTACGATTCCTTCTCTCTGCTACACCATTTTGCTGCGGAGTGCCAGGAATTGTTAGCTGTCGAAGAATGCCTTTTTCATCACATAATTCCTTGAATTGCTTAGATAGATACTCGCGGCCACGGTCTGTCATGAGAGTCTTAATGTTCTTCTCTGTTTGATTCTCAACCAAGTTCATAAATCGTCTAAAGCATTCCAATGCTTCCGACTTATGGGAGATCAAATAGACATGACTGTAACGCGTAAAGTCATCTATGAAAGTGATGAAATAGGTGGCACCGTGTCTTGCCCTTATGTTCATTGGTCCGCAGATGTCAGAATGTACTAGCTGCAAAGGAATTGTTGCCCGTGTGGCTTTTCCAAAAGGTTTCCTAGTTGACTTTCCCGCCAAACAATGTTCGCAAGTTGGCAAGTTAATTTTAGCGAGTTGTCTCAAGAGACCATCTCTAGCTAACCTATTCATTCTATCTTGCCCTATATAGCCTAGTCTAGCATGCCATATAACAGAATCAACATTATTTGCAGTAGTCGTATAAGAAACGGCATTGTTATTATTATATGAATAAATAATATCCAACATAATAAAACTATCTATGAAAGAACCACAACCATAAAAATCTGTTCCCAAATAAATATCACAACCAGTACTACGAAAATTAAAAATAAAACCCAACTTAAGCAAACACACAACTGATAAAAGGTTTTGTCGAACTTCCGGAGCATAAAGAACGTCATGGAGCAATAAAGTGCGACCTCTACGCAATTCCAGCTTATAAGTGCCAATGCCTAACACTTGCACACTGGCTCCATTTCCCATATAGAGCCCTTGGCTCCCTTTCGGAATTCGACGATACTCTACGAACCCGACTCGGTCCCTCGCGATGTGTTCGGTCGCTCCTGAATCAACAATCCAATGAGGATGTGAATGAGCAACCATAACATGACTTGTAACATAAATATCGCAAGAACTAAAGTCAGGGAGTACCTTTTTCGGCTCAGTGCAATCACGAGCGAAATGTCCCTCTTTGTCACAGTTGTAGCATTTGCCGTTCTTGCCCTTTCCACCGCGCTTGCCTCTCTTGCGCCGGATTGTCTTTGCCTTCTTAGGCGTGGGTCCATTACCAGAATCACCCCTAGGAGCTTGGTTCTTGCGCTTGGCCCCTCTTGGCTCGCGCTGGTTATTCGTCACATAGGCGCTCCCAGGGTTTGAGTCTTTGCTTGGTTTGGTAGCTTCTAAGCGCTCAGCTTCAAGCTCAAGGTGGCGGGACAGGTCATCAAAAGTTTTGATGTTCTCACTATGAGTCATAGTAATGACCATCGGCTCCCACGAAGGTGGTAAGGAACGAATTCCCGCTTGGATCTGTTGCTCTTCAGATCGAGGGTGGCCAGCTGCTTTAAGTTCGCGAATCATCGATGACATCGCTCTAAGATGCTGCTTCATGGTATGGCTAGGGTGCATCTTATAGGAGTCAAACCTGATGTTCAGCGCATGCAGTCTGGTAGTAGACGTTCCACCAAATTTCAGTTTCAGGGCACCCCACATCTCCTGAGCGGTGGCATGCTCTTCAAACTCGCCGATCAAGTCATTGTGCATGCTGCTTAGCATGGTAAAGCGCGCACAACGGTCTTTCTTAAGCCAAGTCTGATAGGCTTCTTGATCGCGACGGTGTTGAGCAATATTGCCATTCTCGGGTGTGGGCATCGTCTGGGTCAAGGTTTCCAAAACCTCTTGCTCATCGAGAATATATTGGATTTTTCGGTGCCAGATATCATAGTTGTCACCATCCAATTTCTCGCCCTTATTCAAATCAGCCACTATGCTCTTAGAAGCCATCTACTCATGCGCGTAAAGGATAAACAGATAATTAAGCACACCACACATAATCATTTTGCAGCAGAAATTCTAGACTAATCTAAATAATTCTCACTAGACACAAAATCGAAAAATCGCTACGCTCATAATCATCTCATATGTCTAAGTTTATTATTAAGATTAAATTCTAAACTTTTGCGCAAAATGTGTATAGGAGAATAATTAATTCTACCACTATACTCTCACTAAAATGTGATATTCCTAGCATGTTTCTAACATACATATCACATAATTATGTGCAAAAATAAACATGTAATTGCAATTAAATAAATTAAGCATAATTTAAAATAATTGCAAATTAATTAAAAAACATGACATGCCTACTATGACAATATTAAATAGTGCTATAAATAAATAAGCCACTAATCATATTACTAATATTGTCATTCAAATATATACATGCATATTTACTCAAA
>JXTC01000084.1:473659-500618 GCA_002914845.1 Trema orientale | reverse complement strand
GGAGAGCTGCAGGCGCTGCCTCATACGCGCAGAGATGGCGCATGGGGACCACGCGCCACCTTACGTCGCTGGTACTGGATCAATACTGCGTCCACCGTACTCGTCTCGTCATCCTCACTCCGATGACATGCCTCGTTACTTCCAACTCCGCCGCTACGGTGGCGAGTGAGACACACTCTCTCCCGGAGAGAGTGTGATTCAAAATCAAGTTGCTAAATTAGGAAAAAATATTTACAGATATGACGTAAAATTAAAAAAAAAATATCTCCATAAATAAAAATCCAAAAAATACATATTATATATGGTTGGAAAGATAATTTCACGTAGATTTCCAGAAAAATTAAAATCCGCTCTAATCAGGCAACCACGCGATCGGAAAACACAGTCAAACTTTCGGGTAAAACAACTTTGACTCAAAAAATCTCTCAAACCATACATCAAACGATTTCCAGATTTTTATGGTAGAACATATACATAATAAGCTACCACATATTAAAAAATCACGACCAAATAATATCCAGAACTATATAAACCAAAAAAAACTTGTCATATCATGGTGTTTTCGGTTTAAGAGTTCATGTACCTCCCTCCTTAGCCTTTTTCCAACGGAGAACGGAGCCCACCAACAGCCTCTCTGATACCAATGTCGGAAGCGTGGGTGGCGGTGGTGCCGGATGGTCCTCAAACCTACCGCCGGTATAGGAATCGCCTTGGTGCCTCACGTCCGTTGTAGAAAGACTTCTCTTTGTAAACTCACAGTTAGTGGCGTTACAAGAACAACCACTATAGATTCCACCACTCAAGAGCACTCACTGGAATTCTTTTTTTTGGCAGAGAGAGAGAGAGGAGAGAGCGTATTATTTCTGTACCGTATTATACTCAGGCCTGTCAATTAATGAATTAATACGAGAGGATATGTATCTTTTCTGTTCAAATAAGGATCTTTCTTTATCCCTAAAGAATAGGAAAAATATCCTTAATTAATAGAGGCCTATCAGATATTCTACTCAAAATATCTTATCTGATACGTAATCTAATCCAATTTGGGCCATGCACCAACTATGGGCGCCCAATAGGAACTTGGGCCAAGAGTCCAACAATTGGAGTATATATTAACTAAACAGGTAGTTATACAAATTAATTACGTTTCTTTTAAAAGAATCACATTTTTCTAATAAAACATTTGTAGATAATAAGGCTTGTTTTTACCAAAATAGCCTTTGTTAAAAGTACATGTCCATGACACATTTATAATAGTATCTAAAAAGAGCCTTGAAGCAGATTTAACACACTATAAAAGTTATATCTATAGCTTATAGTAATACAGTCAAGGTTTAAGACTAGAATTTAAGACTTTAAGTGTATTATATCTGCTATTTGTACATGTATCTTTATTTATATATATATATATGAAATAGATAATTCAACGTGGATGAGTCATATAGAGCTCATTGAGCTATAGGCCTTTTTTTCAAATCGGTGCCACGAACAGAGAAAAATTAGAGAGTGAGATATCACATATGCAATTGTACCAATATTAAACCGCCAAGAAAGAAAATTGAAATAAAATTACTAAATCAGTTGCCCTTTAATCCATAACTATTGGAGTTTGTTATGTTATTCACTTAAAATCGTAAATTATCTTTTTTTAATTTAGTAAATCGTCAGCGCCAAACTACACATATCAGCTTGAAATAATAATCTATTATTCAGTTTGTCACATTATTGTCTTCTTTTACTAGAAGCATGATCTAATTTGTTTTAATATTGAAAAAGTCTACCATGATTCAAAATTTGAAGAAAGTAGATTTTATAATTGAAAATTAGGGACAAACTAACGAAGACCTTATAAAGAGGATTTTTCAAAAATTTTGCTCACAAAAAATACGCTAAATCAACGTAATTCTTTTTTTTTTTTTTTAATTTCCCAGAAAGAATATCAATTTAGACTCGTTTGAAGACTATTTGTTTGTAAACATTATGAATTCAGATATATATTCAACAATTTATATCGTTTGGTTCCCAATATTTATTTAGGAAATTGGGATAACTAATATTTCTAGTTGAAGTTAAGTAATATTTGTTTACTTATATCATTATTATAGTGGTAATGTACTCATTAAGAATATTAGAAATTACTATGAGTAACTGTTTCTTTTCTTTTTTTTTTCTTTTTGCTTAGTATTGTTTTAGTCATACTTTCTACATATTTAATTAAGTCTCATTTTTTAAATACACATATCTATAGACGTAGCGGTTGGATCCTTTGCTAATATTTTGCTCTATATATGTTAAGTTCATAAAGTAAAATATATTAAAAAATTCAATTTATTTCTTTATCGTATAATGCATTTTTTTTGTGGCAATGTCTCTAAAATATGAAATTTAAGTAAAAGAAAGCATTAATAAAACATTAACTAGGCTTGCACACATTGTACCTACTAGTGTTACTTAAACAATAAAATAAGATCTTTAACAAAAAATGACTTATTTGCTCCTAATTTGTAAGACTAGATATTTAAATGCAAAAAGAAAAGTTTAGGGACTAATGGCGTAAATAGTTTAGAGTATATTGTTTAACTTTTAGGATTTGAAAAAAGAAAAGAAGTCAAAATAGAACATGATTTTCTAAACTTATACAATTTTCAAAATTAATTAATTAAATGCAACAACTTTGAAAAATGGGGAAAAATGAATCTTTGTAACTAATGCTAAAGAAAAAAGCTAATTGACACGAACGAGATAATACTCGAGCTGATGTGAATTCACTTAAATTGTGGAACCCACGTAAATTCGCATTGTTATTTTTTTTCCCTTTCAAAAAAAAAAAAAAAAATAGATCCCAAGAAGAACACGACAAGTTGTAGGTGTTCAATTCCAAACTTCCGCTGTATTCTCCTCTAAATTGAATTATGATCCAAAATCTTTTTTTCTTTTTTTTTTGAGATTCTTTATCCCTTTTCTCATTCTTTAAATTTCATCAACATTATTTCATCCAATTTCTCTGTTAATTATTGTTAGGTCCAAAAGTTTGACATTCTAAATGGCAAAGTTATGAGAACTCAAGTTGATAAATCTGAAGGAGATGTTGTTAGAATAAGTTTGAAGTTGTTACAGCAAATGTTGTTTTGCAACAACAAAACCTGCGATTTGCTTTTCATAGAAACCTTCTAGAATATTTCTAAATGAGCTTTGTTTCTATATATGATGATTATAATAGTATAATATATAAGGAAAAATATGTCTTGCTGCTTAGTATGAATAGGATATTTATCTGATCAATTTTCAATCAATTTCTTTTATATTTACCATCTATATAATTGATTATTTCCTCGTACTTTTGTCCTTGAATGATATTTGATTGCCTCTTATTAATCAATGAATTTGGACAGGTTTCTGGAGTGAATTGATAAGGATTTTCATCCTTAATTGATGTTGGATATTTGCTTATTAATTAACTAATTTTCTATTAGTTAGTTGATTTGATTTGTTAAGTTGTTGTGATCAAATTTTTTGATCTGTTGTAACAGCTCTGAATATTTATGGAATAAGTGCTTAATTTTCCTAAATCTTGGTATTTGCTTGATATTGATTGAGATATACTTTTCTAAGTTAACCATTAATTTTTGGTAGGTCAATTAAAGATTTCCAGCTGGCCAAATTGTGTCTAAAACGTGTCCAATGAGCAATCATAACGTTGAAACCACTATGAAAGCCACTTTTTCAGTTAAGTCTAAGAAGTCTGTTGCAAATAAGGCCGAAGCTTCAAAATCTTCAAAGGCTTCTAAAGTTATTGCAACATCTGTTGTCCCTGTTTCATATGCCCCTGTTACAGTTGCAACAACTCCATCTAAAGCTGCAACAATATCGATGGAGACTGAAGAAGACCCATCCATGGAGACTGGTCCATCCAAGAAGAATCTGACATTCCAGAAATGCCTGAGAGTCCAGAGGATGATGATGTAGATGAGCCTGAGATTGAAGTGCCCAAGCGATCAAAAGACAAAAGAAAAGCAATCCAATCTGGCACACCTCATGGGTATGATGTTTCTAAAGCCTATTATACTTCGTTTTGTACAATAAAGAATGAAGCTTTGATAAAAGATTATGGAAAAAGAACCTTTTTTGGGATAAAAGGAACTTTAATCTGGAACCATTTAAACCCTTAGGAATTATTAAACTTCTTAAGAATCTTCAATGGATGAGAACAGTGACTGGCTTTGAAGGGTATGTTCCTAGAATAGTCCAAAAATTCTATTGCAATATATATGATGATATGGCTGACCCAACGAGTACTTTTTATCAGAAAGTCTATGTTATGAGGCATGTATATGATTTTTCTTTCTTGACTATTGCTGCTTTCTTGGATTTCCCATGGTGGAAAGAGATGAGTATGAAATAGACTATGCAATCGACAATGTAGTATCTGAATTGCTTGGTGATGTCATTGTTTGGCCGAATGATTCTCATACTTTGAAATCTTGTAAGTTGACCTACAAGTATTCTGGCCCGCACAAGCTTGCTCAACACACTGGTGGCCAATAGCTCATCAATTCATAATTACCAAAACTTTTGCATGTCTTTTGTTTGATATTGGCACAGGTTTTTAGGAGAGTCTTCCTCTGATATTTCATGTCATTTATGATCTACACGGAGGAAAAAAAAAGAATCAGAAGCTGACATTCCTAAACATGATTTATGGGACTCTTGAATGGTAGCATCCTCTAAAGCTTCCTAGTGATTTTCTCTCTCCAGTTTTGCCAACTATTTCTTACAAGTTAAAGGGTAAAGATATAGCTGAACCAGTTGTTTCAACAAGTGGCATATCTAAGAAGAAGACAGTTGCTGCTAAGAAGTCCTTACCTGTTGTAATACCTTCTATTGTGGTTTCTCAAGACTCTGTGGAATTGTAGAATTTGAAAGCTGATCAGGTCAAGTAGATTAAGAGACTGGAAGCAATTAAAAAAGTGTAAAAAGAAATTCTTGACAGATTGATAGCAGTCTTTGCTGCTCCATCAGCTACTACTACTACTCATCCCTCTGGATCTTCCCAACCTGATGTACCAGCCTAACCACCTGTTGCAACAAGTCCAAAGAAGTAGGCTAAGAAACGCTAGAAGAAGACCCAACCTTGATTTGTTCTGAGTGTCTTGTAGAGACTTGCTGTATGGTTTTTTGTTTCTTTTGCTTCCAGATACTTGTTTTAATTTGTTTTGGTTTTAAGACTTAATGTTTATTTGTTTGATTATTTTGGTACTTTAGCCCTCTTTTGACAAAAAAAAGAGATCATGAGAATTTTCTAGTTTATTTGGAGATCATAAGATTATATTTTGTTTAGAGATCATGAGATATTATTTTTAGGGGAAACTGTCTATATTTTATGTCACATTCTTATGTATTGTGATTTTCAGGGGGTAGCTATTTGTCTTTGTGATGAGGAAATTAACTATTTGTTTTCTAGGTTTTTATACTTGAGTTCATTGTATTCTCTCTCATGTTAGTTTCGCCAAAAAGATGCCAAAGAGGGAGATTATTAGGTCCGAAATTTGGCATTCTAAATGGCAAACTTATGAGAACTCAAGTTGATAAATCTAAAGTAGATGTTGTTACAATACGTTTGAAGTTGTTACAACTAATATTATTTTACAACAAACCTATGATTTGCTTTGTATAGAAACCATCTAGAATGTATCTGAACGAGCTTTGTTTCCATATCTGATGATTCTAATAATTATAATGGTATAATATATAAGGAAAAATGCGTCTTACTGCTTAGTATGAATAGGATATTTATCTTATCAATTTGTAATCAATTCCTTTTATATTTGCTATTTATATCATTGATTATTTCCTCACGCTTTTATCTTTGATTGATATCTGATTGCCTCTTATTAATCAATGAATTTGGACACGTATCTCGAGTGAATTCATAAGGACTTTCTTCCTTAGTTGATGCTGGATATTTGCTCATTAATTAATTAATTTTTTATTAGTTAATTGATTTGATTTGCTAAGTTATTGTGATCAGATGTTTTGATATGTTGCAACAGCTCTAGTTATTTATGGAATGATTGCTTAATTTTCTTATATCTTGGCATTTGATTAATATTGATTGAGATATACTTTTCTGGGTTAATTGTCAATCTTTGGCAGGTTTATTGAAGATTTTTAGCTGGCAAATCGTGTCCAAAACGTGTACGAGGAGTAATCATGAATCTGGACATTTTTCTAGTAATGCAACAACTTTCTGCCAGATTACAACATTTATGAAAAGATTTTGATTTTGTCAGTAATTCTTTCCTTATTGAATTTCAGCCATTTCACACTGCTATGGACGACCAAAGCGGCTAAAATTCATCCTTAAAAGCTTTGCCACTTGAAGGAATTTCGTTTGCACTTCATTGAGAAAAATATTCTTAGAAAGAACTTTTATTTGTAAGGCATAGAGTATATTCTATAGTCATTATGAGACTTAGAGAGCTTTAGGGTTAGGTTCTTTGTTGAATGCAACTTATTCTTCAGGAAGAAGAACAATACGTCTTCGGGAGGAGACAAATCTGGACCAGTGAAGGGAGTTCATGCATGAAGAATCAATAAAACGAGGGGAGCTCGCTAAACAAGATTGGTGGAGTCATTACAACACATTGTGGCAATTGAAAAGAGGGAGTCTTTTATTGCATTAGTCAATTAGTGTTTGTAATTTTTATACTTTACTAATTTGTTTAATCTCTCAGCATGGCCCTGTGGAGTAAAAGATGTCCGAACCACATTAAAAATATCTTGTTTTCATTCCTTATTTTCTTGTTCTTGTTGCAACAAATACACTCGTTGTTGCAACAACTTTTTATACACGTATTACAGTATAATTAATTAATTTTGGTAAAGAGGAGGATATTTACCTCCAAATCAAGTATGTTTTAAGCTCAAATAATTGTGTATTTTCAAGAATTTTTATTAGTTTGATGTATTTTTGTTTGTTTTTGTAGTTCTTGTGAATAAATGAGAATCATAATGAATAAACCATTTGAATTGAAGTTAGATCCGATACAGACGTAACGCAATGAAAATGAGACAAATTGGAGCTAAAACGGAGAAATGGTGTACTCGAGAAGCCATAATGCGCAACAACATACAATAGGGCATGCAACTGCACCCTTGGGTGGCGTTCATGCACCTCCCCTACTGTCCGGAGGTGCGGCTGCAGCCCTGTAGAGTTTTTGAGCCCTTTTAATGAGTTTTAACGGTCCAGATTGCTCCTTTCTTATAATCCAAAGATGCAGACTCATCCATCTTTAAGTGGTACTTAAATTTGACCTATAACGAAGCTTAAAAGCGAATAGAGGCACAAATTTCACTGTGGAGAATTGGAGAAAAAAACATACCAAATTCCTAGAGAGAAAAACTTGAAGTTAGAAATTTCTTGGAGAATTCTTGGGAGAGATTCTTGAAGACTTGAAGCTCATCTTCACAAGAGTTTTTCTTTTCTTTTTTTTATACCCTAATCTCTCTTGAAATTTGTGTTAAGCATATTGTGAAATCTTGTTTGGATATTATGAACTTCTTATTGAGATTAGTAATGGATTCTACTATGCTTATTTATATTTGGTAACTATGATTTGATTTTTTCTTTTTAATACTTTGTTTTGATTATTTTGTTTATTATTGGTCTATTTCTTATTACCAATTCATTTATGCTTCTTCTTATTCATTGCTTCTAATTTATTTGGCTAATGAATTAGTTGACTTTAGAATATAATTTTATTGTTCGAGAGAGATTAATCTCATAATCTTGAATTAAGATGTATAGTTTAAGTTATTGTGAGACTGGGAGGAGATCAATGCCTAGATAATCACCTTATTAGTTTTAGGTTGTTTGGGTTATTGTGAGGCCGAGAGGAGAGCGATACCTTAACTTCTAGTTGAGGGCTTGAACTAAATGAACACCTAATTGATTAGGTTAAATAGGGATATCAACTTAGGTTAGTCAGGTGTATTACCTCATTTGATGCTTAGGAGCGGTAATGAGGTGAGGTTAGATCCTTCGATTAGTGAATTAAATTGAATTAGGCCAGTAATTACTCAATTTGACGAAAGTAGTTAGGCGAATTCAAATCGTTAGTACATTTGTGCATAGTAATTATCGACATATTATTTATGCTTTATTCTTTTGATCTTTATTTTTGTTTGTTTATTTATATATTCATTTAGATTTTATGCCTAAATAAAGTTGAGCTGTGATGATTTCAGTACTTAGCGATAGTTTAATACCTAATCTCCGTAGATCGACCCTTCTTGCCTCTATGCTACCTAGTTTTGATTTTTATTAGGACACGCTATGTTAGTTAATAGGAAGAGAAATATTATAAATAGTAAAATTTGGTATCGGTCATTTAAATCTAATGACTAAACATTTCAAATATCAAATTTTTGGTACCATTGCGGGGGATTGGCAATTAAATTGCTACTAATATTATTACTATGTAATCTTGATTTTAATTTGGACCTTTTAATATTCTTTTCACTTATCTTGTTCTTATTGTCATTATTGCTTATTAGATGTCTTTTCTTTGTGGCTTATGCAAAGAGCTCGTATCTTAGAATTATTACCATTTAATTCCGAGATTGAACGTACTTGTCGAAGACTAAGATAACAAAAAAGACAACAAAGAGCTCAAATCATGGCAGAAGAAGCCAACAACCAATAAGAAAATAATCTACAAGTAAGAGCCCCACAGGATTACTTTTAGCCCATTGTCAATGAGAACTATTTAGGAATTCGGAGGCAAAACATCAATGCCAATAACTTTGAGTTGAAACTTGGCCTTATTAGCATGGTTCAATAAAATCAATATGGAGGTTTTCCTTTTGAAGACTCAAATGTGTACTTGGCCATGTTCTTGGAGATTTGTGACATCATTAAGATGAATGGTATTCTCGAGGATATTATTTGATTGCACTTGTTTCCTTTCTCTTTTAAGGATAAGGCATGAGGATGGCTATAATCTTTGCAATTGGGTTGTGTTTGAATATGGGAAGACTTGGTTAAATGACTCCTTTCGAAGTTCTTTCCTTTATTAAGGACCTCTCAACTTCGAGACGAGATTGCATAATTTTTCCAATTAGACTTTGAAATCCTTTATGAAGCTTGGGAGTATTTTAAAGACCTTATTCAAAAGTGCCCCTAACATGGATACTAAGATTGGTTCTAAATCTAATTATTCTACAATGGATTGAATGGGCAAACAAGAACAATTATTGACGCCGTGGCCAGTGGTACTCTCCTATCCAAAACTGCCGAAAAAGCCCAACTATTGTTAGTAAAATGGCATGCAACAACAATGAATGGTCAAATGAGCGGTCAATGTTGAAAAAAGCGATTGGAATTCATGAAGTGGATCTTATTGTAGACTTTCAGCTCAACTGTCGGCTCTAACAAACCTAACCCTCACTACTAGAGAAGCTTCTTCAATCAAGGAGCCAGTAATGATTGCTAGTACTTCTTTTGTTGGTGATAGTGGTGATACAGAGCAAGTTCAATATGTCAACAACCGAAACTTCAATTACTGAGGTAATAACATGTCTAATAACTTGCCTACACATTATCACCCGAGACTCTGAAACCATGAGAATTTCTCTTATGGTAATATAAGAAATGTGTTTCACCCTCTTTCGGAGTTTAATAACCAACTGACTGAAAAGGAAAATTCGTTAGTGGAGAGCTTGAATTTGCTCATTTTGGAGACTAGATCAAGATGCAACAAAATGGAGGCGAGGTTGGACAATATTAAAAATCACATGAGTAGTATAGGTGCCATTATGAAGTCATTGAAGTTCAACTTGGGCAAATAGCAATCACAATTAATTCTCAATAAGGAGAAAAATTCCCAAATGATACCAAAAGCAGTCCCAAAGAGCATTGCAATGCTATAACTCTAAGAAGCAGGAGAGAAATTGATTGGTATAAGCAACAAGAATCTACCAAGCCCACACCTTTGCAAGCCACGAAGAAAAGCAAACCATTGATGTGAATAATGAAGAAGAAAATGCTACTAGGGAAGTTTCTAAACCGAAAACTATTTTATTTCCTGATAATCCTTAAATTATTAACAATGTCAAATTTATGAAGGACATTATGTCAAAGAAGAGGAGGTTGGAAGACTTCGAAACTGTAAAATTGACAGAGGAGTATAGTGCTATTCTTCAAAGAAAGCTACCACAGAAATTGAATGATCCGGGAAGCTTCACTATCTCGTGTACAATTGGTGGCTCTTCATTTGATAAAGCATTGTGTGACCTTAGGGCAAGCATCAATTTGATGCCCCTCTCCGTATTAAAACAGCTGGGACTTAAAGAAGTCAAGCCACCCACCATCACGTTACAACTAGCGGATATATCCCTCACCTTTCATTGTAGAGTCATTGAAGGCACGTTGGTAATGGTCGAAAAATTTATTTTTCTAGCTGATTTTGTGATTTTATATTTGGATGAAGGCCAAGACATGCCTCTAATCCTTGGATAACCTTTGTTGGGCACAAATGGAGCTTTGATTTATGTATCTAAAGGGGAGTTATCTTTAAGGGTGAATGAAGATATAGTCAAGTTCAACATTTAACATTCCAACAAGATTTTCGAGGAGACAAGTTCATGTAATCGAGTTGATGTGATTAGAAGACAAACTGAAGAGGTTCCGGTGGATAAGAGACGTTACAATGAGCAAAAAATTAAGAAGTGTGAGTTAGTTCCGGGCCAACAAGCTTGACTTTTGAGGTCTCAGTTGAAGTTGTTATCACCCAAGTTGAAGCCAAAATGGTCTAGGCCCTTCGTTATTGAGAAAGTATTTCCCTTGGGAATGGTGGATGTAAAGGGAAAAGATGGACATGTGTTACAGGTCTATAAACAACGATTGAAGTTTTATGACGGAGGAGGAGTAAGGAATGTGAAGGAGCTTTCTCTTAGAGCGAAGATTTAAGGAAGTTAAAGAACATTATGCTGAGGATGTTAAACTAAGTGCTACAAGGAGGCAGCCCAAGTTTTTAATATTTCATTGTTTGTATTTTTTTTTATATATTAATGAACTAAAAGTTTTAAGTTTGGGGAGATTTTTCATGATTTATGGGGATCAACTAATGTAAATTAGTGTAGATATGGAGTTAGACAGAGAACTTAGCACCTAGGTGCTGAAACTTGGGCACTGCAACACCCAAATTCGAAGTTCAGAGTTAAAGAGGCACTTTGTTGAGAAAAATATGTAAGGCATAGAGTATGTTCTATAGCTATTGTGAGATTTAGAGAGCTTTAGGGTTTCAAAGTTCTTTGTTGAGTGTAACTTATTCTTTGGGAGGAAAAACAGTACGTCTTCGGGTGGAGACAGATCCGGACCAGTGATGGGAGTTCACATGTGACGGATCAACAAGATGAGGGGAGCTCGCTAAACAAGATTGGTAGAGTCATTACAACACATTACAGCAATTGAAAAGAGACAGTCTTTTATTGCATTAGTCAATTAGTATTTGTAATCTTCATACTTTACTAATTTATTTAATCTCTGGGCGTGGCCCCATAGAGTAGCAGAGGTCTGAACCATGTTAAAAGCTCCTTGTATTCATTCTTTATTTTCTTGTTCTTGTTGTAATAAATACACTCGTTGTTGCAATAATTTTTCATACACTTGTTGAAAAGTATTTTATTGCATTAGTCTTTTGTTGCAATAAAAGAGACAGTCTTTTATTGCATTAGTCAATTAGTATTTGTAATCTTCATACTTTACTAATTTATTTAATCTCTGGGCGTGGCCCCATGGAGTAGCAGAGGTCTGAACCATGTTAAAAGCTTCTTGTATTCATTCTTTATTTTCTTGTTCTTGTTGTAATAAATACACTCGTTGTTGCAATAACTTTTCATACACTTGTTACAATATAATTAATTATTTATTTATTTAAAAATTAATTAATTATTTAGTAATATCTAAAATAGATCTTTCAATTATTACAAAGTATCATAAGCATTTGATGTGTCAAATGAAGCTTAAAAAAAAATGAAAATAGAGAGTTCTAATTAGCAAATTACTTGCAAAGGAAGGAGTTTAGCTTCTTTGAACCAGCCAAGTTGGCTTCTTAAGAGAAATTTCATGGCTATAAAATTCAGAAGGAGGGTGGAAAGGCAAGAATCAATATAACTTTTGAACTAAATTTGCCCTGCCAATCTAATAGACCTAAGATTTGAACCTTTATTATCATTGAAAACACACACACACAAAAACAAAAATTTCATACAAAATTCAATATTAAATCCAGAAAGGACTTATTTGAAATCAAATTCACAAAACTAATTTCTTTTTTAGAAATGCGCAGACCCAACTTTCCTACAAATTCAGAAAGTTATATTTTATTTCAAGATTGAACTTTTAAATGACTTTACAAATAAATTTCAATAAAAAGAGTTTTTTTTTTTAATAAATTAAATCTAACCCTTTAAATTTGTGCCCGAATAAAATCTTCCCATCAAAAAACAAAAAATTCAATTCCAATAGACTAAACTATGGGATCTTTTATTGAGATTCATTTGCCTAAACCATCAACATCGATTTACTTGCCGACAAGATGTTTAATCTTCCAAGTTTATCTCAACTCTCTCTTGGCAAAAACTAGAAACAGTCCCCTAAGCACTCATTCTACAGCTCAACCTATTCTATTCAACAAAGCATATGAGTTTAAGGAAGGAAATCACAAAGCCAAATACCATGATTTTGCCAGAATTGAACTCTAAAATGATGGCACTCAAAACCTCTTCTACAACTCCTACCACTTTGCCTTTGTAGAAATGAAAATTAGTATATGGAAGTGAGGATGGAGGTGAAGGACTAAAGGCTCCACAGACATTACTGGAGTTGAGAGATGAGAGTTGAAGAACAAAAATAAAGGTTTTTTTTTTTTTGAAAAAGATTCTAAAAAGGATCTTGGAATTACGTGGCACATGGAACATGTGCACTAATCGCATGAAACTACATGGCTTGTGTTCTGGCCCGTGTTGAAAAACACTCGGGGATGAATAACATCCCTTAATGCTAAATTGTAACATGTTCTAAAACTTGCTATAGCAGCTAACTTTTGAGTCCGCGTCATTATTTATAATTAATGCTAACACTAATATCAATAAGTTTTTAAGACTTACACTATGATAGTCACCATGGATCGTCGCAACCATTAAAAACTCATCTATATATATATATGAATGTAATTAGGCTATGTATTCAAAAATATGCATGCTTATGTACAATACGTTAAATTGTTAACTAGGCTATCAACTAAGGCAAACAATATTTTCTAAAAACAAAAACTAGAAAATACAATTTTTATTTCTTCATTCACATTATCATTATAATAAATATTATATTCTTGATTCTTCTTCTCATTCATTTTCATGTCTCACTCTCCCTCTCTCTCTCTCTCTCTCTCTCTCTCTAACACACAATCGCTCGTTGAAACTCTCTATGCCTTTCTCTTCTTCTCATGCATTTTCATTTCTCTCTTACTCTCTCATTGAAACTCTCTTTGTCTTTCTCTCTCTCTCAGATTATTTTTAATTTGTATTAAAAATTGGTGAATTGTTTTTATTCTTCAATAATTCATGATTTCTTTCTTTTACTTTGTGTTTGGGCCTCTGTTTGTGGCTATTTTGGATTCTCACATTTTAGTGGTGTTTCAGTTTCTCTCTCTTTTAGTTTGTGAGTTTTAGTCTTTGCAAAGTAAGCTTTTGCTATCACTCAGATTTGTGCCGTTTTTGCTTCTGTAGTTATTGATATTTGTCATTTCTACACTATTGATTCTTTATGCCTCTCTAGTTTTTTATATTTTGTATTTTGGTCTTATTGTGATTTTGCGAGTATTTTGGTATTTTGGTCCCTACTTTTCTTATTCGTTGTGACTTCTGGATTTGAGTAGAATTTAGGTTTGATTTCGATTGATTTAGATTTTTGATATGCTTTGGTTGTTAGGGTTAGGGTTTAGGGTAGGGATTTTGTTGGTGATTTCTAGCTATTTGTTTCTCTCTCTCTCTCTCTCTCTCTCTCTCTCTGCCCCCTAATTTGTGTATTTTGGGATTTGGACAGTGCGAATAGGGATTTTGGGATAATTTATGGTTGTCTTTCTCTCTCATATTATCATCTCTTTGCCATCTCATTTATGTATTTTGGATTAGCATCCATCATGTTGTGATCTGGGTCTAAGTTTGGCATTCGGGATTATCTCTCTCATCTACCTCTAATATGTATTGATAGAATTTGGGTTTGGATTAGATTTGGGTATTTGGATATTTAGGATGAGTTTTGTTTTCATTGATTTTGAGGATTTGGGTTTCTATTTTTTTTGAGCCATTTTCATTTTAGTTTATGTATATTAATTTATGTGTATGTTATTGATCTATATTTTTTATATTGGTTATTTATTGGATATTAGCTTATGTTTTATTCTTTTATGTAGGTAATTTGGTGTGTAAATATGCATACACTTGGTAACAAGTGTCATGTGTGACTATGCGTTTTTGTTTATATTGGAAAACATTCACAAAATTTGATAAACTATCCTTTAACAAAAAAGGAGGGTTTCATCATTTTTTTAGTGTACTAAAATATGATATTTAGTGTAATATACTGTTGAACACCACAGAAAAAAGGTGTACTACCTTTTGGAGGATTCTTACTGGTTAGAATCCTCTAAAACTGATACAATGTCCCTATTTTTTCTTGGCACTTAAATGTTAAATCTTTAATATATTTCACAAGAATGCACTTTTCCTAAAGACTTGAAAATTGTTTCAATTTTTCCTTGAGGAGTAAAGATTTGATGTTTGGGAAAATTAAAATATTGTTTAGAAATTTAGAAAGTCTTAAGGAAATCAAACATCTAATGTTGATTTCAAGTGTAAAATAGCAAAATATGATTTAAAAATCGTGATTTAGTGGAAATCTCCATCGATCTTTATTGGACAATCGGAATCGACAAGAGTTCAATAGAGTTAGAATTGATTGGACCCGGTTGAGCTGGATTAGGCCTGCCTAAATGACTCAACTTGGCTCGGTTGAGCTTGATAAGGATATTTTGGGTGACAACAGTCTTTAACACAATCAAATTAAAACTTATATACCTCTTATTCATTAATCTAGCATGGTCTATGAAAACCTAAAATTACCTAGCATAGTGGAAAGAAGATCCCATGAGGAATTGGTCTAATCACTAAGCTATTAACTCAATTATTATGCCACTAAATGAAACATGATAGGAATCTATTGCTAGATTAAATTACTTGATCCGTAATTGTCTAGATACTCTATCCATAAGTAGCAAATTATAGTTGATTGAATTCATGTCAAATTGGTTTATTGACTATGATGAAGAGCATACTCTAGGTTAAAAATAATCCGAGCTTCTATGATTATTATCTAGAATTAACCTATCCTTCTTTACTTAATACTTCCATTAGATTAAATTTAGAAAGCTTGTTCTAGGTTTTCAAATTGATAAGATCTAGATGCAAAGATTGTTTTGTCTAGTAAAAATTTAAGGAGAGATTACGGTTGTACGAGTTTATGTGCTATCTACAGTTAGTAATTTTGATATGTAATTAATTATAAATTTTGGTAATTGACTAATAGGATTGTCTAGTGGTGGAGAATGATACAAATCACAATAGAAATCATAGATTAATAATCATAGAAAAAGCATAACAACTTCAAAGAAAATAATTGATATATAAAATCAGGAAAAATCACAAAATATTTATGTTTACGATTTTGAAATTACCCTCAACCTAAAAGAAACGTAGACTAGCATGTATATAAGGATAAACAATAAGAACATCATGCTAGGGTAAATAAACAAAAAAGATAAAGGAGGGAGAATGGAATAGAATTACAGAAAATTGCTAAAAACAACCTCCAAGCTCTCTTTCTCCTCTTGATTATTCTCTCTCTCTCTAGCCTCTAAGTGTTTATGTATATTTAGAAATTAGTATTTTTGAGTGAGAAAGGTCTTTTTATAATGTAGGAGGCCTTAGAGTATTGCATGAATAGTTTTCGAAAGCTGAAGGGGTCAAAAACCCTCAAAATGCTTAGTTTTATGATTTCTGGCGTCCTAGCACCAAGTCTCTATCAACTTTTCTGGATTTTATAAAATTGCCATTCTTAGCCTAGTTTTAAGATTTTTACCACCTTTCAGCTCAGCACTTTGATTTTTTAACCTATTTCAGCTCAGTTTCAGCTTATTTTCACTCTTTCACTTCCAAAATACCTGCAAAACATAAAAACATCATTAAAAATTAAAAAAAAATCAAGAAAATAAACAAAGCAAAATTAGAGGATTAATCAATTATAAGTACAAATATGCACTTATTAGTCCATAAAAATAGGGTTATCTAGTGCTATTTTACCTTAAATTTTGCTATATTCTTTTTTATTTTAAGTTGTACAATTGTTTTCCTTGTTGTTTTGATGTTTTTCTTGTTTATGTACATCAAAAAATAAAACAAGGGTATTTGATGTGAATTAATGTGAATTTATGCCTCACAAATGGGTTTTTAAAATTATTGGAGTTGAAGTTGAATCCGATATGGACGTAACGCAACGAAAATAAGGCAAATTGAAGCTAAAATAAAGAAATACTGCACCCAGGAAGCTACGGCGCTAGACAAGTGGAAAAGTAGCATTGCAGTGCCAAAAGTGGCGCTGCAAAACCAACTCTCGGTAAGTTTTGGCACTGCAGCATCAAAAATAGTACCACAGTGCCACCGTCTGTGTTCTAGGTCAATAATAGACGACCAAAATCAATTTTTTAAAACTAATCTTAAGTTTGCAGGAGCCACCTCTTTAAAACCCTGTCTTTGGGATTGTAAGAAGTATATTGAGATAGAGAGAGAGAGAGGGAGGCAACCATGGAAGGAGGAGAAGAAGAAGATAAGCTCAAATCCTCTATTTCTTGATTTCTTCTACAATATGAACACTATTCTTTATTCATACCATCTTCTCTATATTTTCTTTTAAGTTTTTCTTTGTATTTTCTGTATTTATAGAGTAGCATAGTTGAAAGAAAATCCTAGAAGGAAGACTCAAGATAGCAAGAACTAAGTTTAGAGGAGAAGATTGACAACCTCTATTAACTCTTTCAAGCTCTTCAAAGAGAGGGAATTCTAAAACTCTTTTCTCTTTGATATTTTGTATTTCTTGAATTTATTATATTAAAATATTATTTTTCTCAATTTATATTATGAACTATATATTTCTTTATCTAGTTTTACTATGTAAACTAACCAAATATCTTGTGTTTGTTTATTTCTTTCCTCTTTCATTAATCAAATTCATTGTTGAGTTATTTGTTTTTCCTTATACTTATTGCTTCTATTTAATATATCACTGAATAGATTGTTGAGTGAAATTTCTATGAGCTTAGAAAATGGATTAGAAATGTGGACTTAGAGAAAACCATATAAGATTACCTAGTTTGGGGTAAGTTTGCATAGGATAGGAATGTACCTATGTGACTTGTGCAACCTCTTTGAGAATTACTAAACTTAATGAATCTAGTCAATTTATGTTAGGAGTAACATATTAGCTTATCTAGGTATTTTCACTTATGTCTTGGAAAGGAGTTTATGAATACATTCGAATTCTCGGTTGACAACTCTAGTGGATTAATTAATTTAAGAGGGAAATTGGAAGATTGTGTATTTAAAGGATGGTTGGGGAATTAGTAAACCTAGACATTTTTCTTATTGCTTACTTTCATTTGTTTTGCATGATGGTATAATTTCTTTTTTTTTTTTTCCTTTAAAATCTATATTTTGGTTATTTGGATAAAGTAATTAGGATTGACCAATTTTAATACTTAGCTTAGACTTAGTAATTAATTCTCGTAGATTCGATGCTCTAACTCCTAAATCTATTTTACTTATGATTATGTATACTTGCACGGGAGTGTATGAATTTATAATTGTACATTCTAACTAACAAGTTTTTGGTGCCGTTTGCAGGGATTGAAATACTATTTCTTTGTTAATATTAATACCAATCAATTCTAATTTTACTTCAAACTTTTCTTTTTTTTGACTTATTTTGTTTTTGTTTGTGAGGTTCATTATGCTAGCTAAAGCAAGACTTCACCAAAGCCTCATAACATTTTTCTAATATGGCTTGAAACTTTTACACATGGCTTAGAAAAGATTCAAGATAAGGCTTGGTAGCGAACCCGACTTTGAATTACCCAAGTGGTACCAACTCCAACTATTTATGAAAGGTTTGAATCCTATAAGTAGGAGTTAGGTTGAAGATAGATATGACTTCCCAATTTGTGAAGAAAAACCCGAAGATGAATCCTATTAAATGATGGAGGACATGTCAAAGTTTGATTTTGAATGTTTTTATTTTGAAGAGTCTTTAAGGAAACTTGAAGAAGAAGAGCCATAAGATATGTTAGTGGTTAAGGAAGTCCAAAAAACCAGTGATTTAGCTGCATTACTGGTCTACACAAGTATACCACCGATAAAGTCTTATTTGCCATTAGAGTCACCGTCTCAACACTACACTCTCTATAAGTTTGAACAGAAGGTAAAGTTTCCTTTTGAAGCCGGTCATTTGAAATCAAGCCATTTTAGATTTATGAGCAATCATTGTCTATACTTGATTAAGCTTAAGGACCTTTGCAACAAAGACCCATTCATAGTGGTGTATGCCACACTTTATGAGCAACAACCACTCTTTGATGAGTGTTCACTTGAGTCAAGCCGAAAACGATAACTCAAGCACTTCTTGGGAGGTAACCCAACTGTTTACTTTTTCATGTTCGTGTTTTGTACAATCTAAGGAGTTGGTGCCATTTCTAAGAGATCAAGCTTCATGGTTATATGCCAACGAGAGGAATATCTCTAAACTCATTCTTTTGTTTTTTAATTTCTCAATATTTTGTAGTTGTAAGAAAAATGAGGCAAAATAGAGATAAAACAGCGAAACAGTACTCTGGGGAAGTAACATAGTGCATCAGGATGAACAGGGGTGTCCCCGCACCTCTAGGCAACAAGGGGGTGCCCCTGCACCTCCCCTGCTACTCGAAGGCACCCATGTGCCAATTCAGGGGTGCGGCTACATTTGCGAGCTCTTTTAATGAATTTTGACAGTCCGTATTATTCCTTTCTCATAATCCAATGATACAGAATCATCCATCCTTAAGTATGCTTGAATTTGACGTGGGAGAATACTTTAAAAGTGGATGGAGGCATAAATTTTAGTGTGGATAATTGGAGAGAAAACACACCAAATTCCTAGAGAGAGAAGCTTGGAGTTGGAGATTTCTTGAAAAATTCTTGAGAAGTGTTTGTGCAAATGCCTTTCTCCTATTATTGTGTGAAATCCAGATAAGTTTATGCAAACATATATTAAGCACAAAATCTCAAAGGTAACAATCAAGTTCTATATTATTGCTTTTCAAATGCATATTCACTAATATAGATAAACACAATACCAAGGATCAAAAAGTTTTCATTAACCTCGTAATGTGGGCTTAGGTGAAGGTATAATGTTTTGAAAAAAGTAAGCTCAAATCACCCTTAAGCATATTAACTCTAAGACTCATGTAGAGCTATTTTTTTACACACCAAGTAACACTCCACTAAAATTAAAATTTTTCTTTCTTCCATCAACACTTAACCCAATATTTATTTCATTATTTTTTTTTTGTCTTTGAGTTGCACATCCCCAAACTTGTTTCTTTCTTTCATGAACAAGTTCATAACATTTTTTTTTTCCAATTTCACTGCACCCATCCTCCTATAACATAGCATAACTCAAAATAATTCAATAAAAATAATCAATATACTCAAGGGATAAAGGTTGGATGATATTATTTTAGGCTAGGCTAATATGTGCATGGTTAAAAGAGAAAAGGCTTTACAAGGCTCAAAATGTGTATACTAAGGATAAAATATATCATGATTAGTTTGAAAGACTCAAACGGTCTAAAGATTGCCTTAATCCCTTCCTTAATGAAATGCTATCTAGAAGTAAAAATTGACATACAATATTTTTATTTGGTTTAACTATCTCCCAATAGTCTACATCCAATGGCTCACACCTAGAGAAATAAATTTATTAGTAAATGTCAACGTGAGTACAAACAGTAATCAAATTTAAAAGACTCTCTTTTTTTAAATATTACAACACGCAATTACTCCTTCACTAATCCGTCTAGCGAGCTACCCTCGACTTGATGTGATTCCTTCTGTCTGAACTCCCTTTAGTTTTCTCAAAACCTGCCTTCTCCCGAAGACTTATTGCACTTCTCCCAAAGTGTTCATACTTCTCCCGAAGTACTCTTACGAGTAAGAACCCCTCCTAGTCTTACAATGCAAAGTATAGTCAAATTTAACAAAGTATTACACTAAACGCAATTACGTACATACATGGTATACTAAGGACTCTAATCTAGACTCCTATTTATAGTGCTTGAGGTCTTTCTTTACTTGTCAATCAGCGTGACGCATTCAATTACAATAAATGATGATTGGAAGACAAAATAATCAGTTAAAGATAACAAAATCGTAATCAAGACTGATCTAAAATTAAATACTGATTTTGTCCAGCAATGTTACAACATTAACATGTCTAAAACAGTCATGTTGTAATATTCTGGAAAAGTTATTGATTTGTTTCCTACAATAACAAATCCGATTTGTCATAAATTGATTAGCAAATCAACACAATGAAACCGTTTAAACACATCTAGAATCAGCTTAGAATATAAAAGGGAACGATAACCTTGAAATTCCGTTTAGAAATATAACCTTTACTTTTTCACACAATAAGATTGTTTCCATAAAAGTTTCACACAAGCTGTCAAAAAGATTAGGTGAAATAAAGTCTAAATATACACCTAATAAGAATAGAGTCTGATTAGACTAATTTGTAATTAATTGACTCAATCACAAATTAATCAAATCTACATTATACACAACTTAAACAAGAAAAAATTATTAAGATTAGTCTTCCTGCAAGGCAAACATTAACTATAAATAATTCTAATTAAATATCTGTAAAATTAAATAATTATTCAATCACATGACAGCCGTAAAATTCGAACAAACACTTCAAAAATGTTAGGTTAAATATTCCAGTAATGTTGCAACATCAATCCGGAATCACTCTCATTTAAAACATACAGTGATGTTATAATATCTCAAATGACAACAGATTTTGCCCTTTCAGCAATAGTGTTTTTGGTGTATAATGGGAGTAGTCTGAAACTATCATTAGTCTATAGAAATAGATTGCCGAAAGACATACGTAGAATGAGCAGAGGTTTGTTGATCAATAACAGCGGTTGATCCAGTCACTTAGTGCATAACTCGTTAATAACAGCTTCAATATCCAACATTAGTCGTAGAAGTTGGTTTGTACTTTTATTTTAATTATGTATAAATAATTTGTACTAAATTTTATTGTACTATTAAAAATGAATTTATAATTTTCTTTACCTATTAATCTTTTTTAATTATTTAATATGAAAAAAAATTATTTTTTTTAATAAATGTAAATGTGCAATTACACATAGATGGAGCAAAACCAAATACTAAAGAAGAAACGTAAAATATGTAGTTACCCTTTAACGGAGCAAAAACAAAAAAAATTTAACATGAATTTCCGCTCTGAAACTACTTGTTAGACAAAATAGGATTGAATAAAACCTAACACAATCCTAAGGATCATTCATGTCAAATAGTTAGGTAGAAGATTTGTTTAGAAACTCTGACTAACCCGAGTCCATAACCAAAGACGATGAACACCGTAACAAAAGTATTAGACGACTGAGAGCACGAGAGTTAGAGGTCTTTCATAGACAAAATACTCTATATCTGCTCAATGAATTCCTCATAGTGATGGCAGCCATGAGAAAATAGTATATATTCTATTTGGCTTGGGGACCAAAACCCTAAAAGTTAACTTTATATAGTCAACTCAATTAAGGTATTCATTAACCCTAACTGGATGACTAACAAGGTATCTATATTATAACCCATACCTATTGGATATTCTGATCCATCTCAGTAAATCATATAATTATGGTCTACTTAGAAATATTATGACCCAGTACAATTAGTTAGTATGTGACCCATTAATTAATTGGAAATATAATTTCCTAACATTACCTTCCCTGCCAACTATTTATACAAAGAAACATAGAACTTACTTTTCAACCTCTTCCATTAATAAAAGACTAGTAGGGATTAGGCTTGTATGTGTAACTACAGTTCAATTTGTATAAAAGAATTTAAGGACTTGTGAAAGATGAAGATGGGATAAGGGCTAGTGGTTTAAAGATACAGAAACCCATAAACAAAAGAATAGCAATACATGCAATCATAGGAGAAAATTGGCTAACTTCGATTAAGTTGGTGAAATCACTTTCTAATCACTTTTATTTATTGACTTACTTTTATATAATGCCACAAATTTAGTCCCATCGATGGGACCGGTCTTTTTTATGTTTTGACTAATATGGGTCGCTTGGTGAACAACCCGATGGAACTGTAACTGAAATTGAGTCGCGAGATGTAGATTTTCTTGAGGAGGAATTTCCAAGAAGAGGAGATGTGGATAGAAACCTGGAGCTATATGAGATTGAAGAACCAAATGAAGGCGCTCTAGTTTCAACTTCAGAAATCGAGAGCGATTCTATTTCTAGTGGGAGTTTACCATTAGATGTTGGTTCTCAAAATCCACAACTGCGTAAGAGCCAACGTGGAAACATCCCTCGTCGTCGTTTTGAGATTGAGGGGGAAGCATTCATGTGCGCTTCGCAGTATGAAGATGAGCCTAAGAATTATCGAGAGGCACTCTCATCTTCTGCTTCTGAGAAATGGAAAGCTGCAATGATTGAAGAGATGGAGTCTATGAAGAAAAACCAAGTCTGGGACTTGGTGAATCTTCCACGTGGGCGAAAGACTATCGGGAACAAATGGGTTCTAAAAGTCAAACGCCAGGCAGACGGATCCATAGAAAGGTACAAGGCACGACTTGTGGCGAAAGGCTACACCCAGAAGGAGGGTATTGACTATGAGGAGACCTTCTCACCAGTAGTGAGGTTTGCCTCAATTCGCCTAATTCTAGCTATTGTTGCTCATTTGGACTTGGAACTTTATCAAATGGATGTTAAAACTGCATTTCTCAATGGAGAACTAGATGAAGAGATCTACATGGATCAACCTGAGGGCTTTGAAACAAAAGGACAAGAGCGCAAAGTTTGCAAGCTCTACCATTCCATTTATCGCTTAAAGCAATCATCTAGGCAGTGGTACTTTAGATTTCATCGAGCCATTATTTCTAATGGGTTTACGATGGTTGAGGAAGTCCACTGTGTGTATGTTAAACGGTCCAAGAAAAGTTTCCTTATCCTTTCATTGTATGTAGACGACATTCTTTTAGCTGGAAACGACAAGGAGATGATAGTTACCACCAAGGTGTGATTATCCTCAAACTTTGAGATGAAGGATATGGGTGAGGCGAGTTATGTGCTCGGAGTTAAGATCCTTCGAGACCGCTCAAGGAAATTCCTTGGTTTGTCTCAAGAGACTTACATTAGGAAAATACTCGAACGGTTTCAGATGCAAAACTGCAAACCCATTGACACTCCTATCGCAAAGAATGATGCCTTAAGCCTTGATATGTGTCCAAAGACTCAAGAGGAAAAAGATTACATGGCTCGAGTTCCCTATGCCAGTGCTATTGGAAGCTTGATGTACGCTATGATATGTACTCAGCCCGACATTTGCTATATCGTTGGGTTAGTCAGCCGATTCCAGTCGAATCCCGGCCTTGCTCATTGGAAAGCAGTGAAGAGAATACTTCGATACCTCAAAAGGACAGCTGATTACATGCTCTGCTATTAGGCGTCAGATTTGCGCTTAATCGGCTATAGTGATGCTGATTGGGGTGGTGACCTAGATGAGCGCAAATCAACTTCTGGTTATGCTTTCTTGCTCAGCAATGGCGCCATATCTTGGAGCAGCAAGAAGCAGTCCTGTATAGCATTATCCACCATGGAATCGGAGTGTGTTGCTTGCTCAATCGCTGTACAAGAAGGTATTTGGTTAAAGAGGTTCCTTGCACAACTTGGAGTTGGCACATACGCTTTAGAGCCTGTTACTATACATTGTGACAGCATGGCTGCGTTGGCTTATGCAAAGGACCCAAAATACCACGGAAAAATCAAACACATCGACATACGATACCATTTCATTCGTGATATGGTTGCGCAGAAGGAGGTGGTCCTGAGGCACATTTCTACAAGTCACATGGTTGCTGATCCATTGACTAAGCCTATTGCTCGAGAGGCTTACCAGACCCATGTTAGGAGTTTGGGACTGCGTAGATTGTGACTTTCTTCCTTTACATTTTTACAGTTAACCACTGTCAGATATTTGTTATTTGGGATATCTTTTATGAAATAAATATTTCTTTGTCCATTTTGTTGTGACATGATATCTGAATTTTAGTACATACACATATATAAACTATGACTGGTTTAAAGTATGCCAACGGGTAATGATTGTCTCTCTTACACGAGAAATCTCCTTTAGCGCTAGTCGGCGAGCAAAGATGAGACACTTCGCTTATAGCGCAAAGATTGTGAATTTAGTGTCGCCTTGGAAAGAGCCAAGATGAGATCTCAGAAGATCGACTATAGATAAACTGATGTTCCCACTATCCATATATGACCCGTTAGATAGCCAGATGCGAAACTCAATATGGTGCTAGAATTAAGCGAGCATATAGAGAATTCGAGTCAGGCGCTTGAAGGTGACTGGACTAAGATCTGTACGGTGTTTTAGGGAGGAGGCATACACTCTTTTGGAAAGGAGTATCCCACCGTAGCATGTGTTTCATACTACATGTGCTTAAGCGACCAAAATAAGGAAGTGAAAGAATGAATCCCTGCTTCTTCACTGTGTGAGTCCTTATAGATCATTATACTTGATCTCATACTTTATTGTGCCCTATGTGACTTCTGACTGTTTCATGAAGTGGAGGTTTGATGTATGCTACTTTGACATGTCTCCTATGGTCATGATTGATTCGACCTAAAGGGACATTATTGGGAAAGTAATTAGACCAAAGCTAATTGATTCGAGGACTAAAGGAAGATTATTTAGTAATACATCCAAGTTTTATGTTTACTGTCGACAAATTATATCGCTACTGGATATGGCAGTATAATTGTGAACATAAGAACGAGAGGGATCTTTGCATAGCTCCCAAATATAGATATGAGGGATCGGAGGTGCTAGATCTGATGTGGCTGAATAAGTCTGGGGCATAACGAGACACTTAGGGATATTCTATGCTGGTCCTCATAAGATTTGGTATAGTACTCCCGAACTTTCTTTTGCAGGTGGCTCGACTGTCGTACTGCTCATTAGCCAAGTATGAATGGAATTATTGGTAGGACGATGATGAGAGATATCATGCACACTATGTGCGAGTGGGAGATGTTGGACTCTTGGCCCAAGTTCCTATTGGGCGCCCATAGTTGGTGCATGGCCCAAATTGGATTAGATTACGTATCAGATAAGATATTTTGAGTAGAATATCTGATAGGCCTCTATTAATTAGGGATATTTTTCCTATTCTTTAGGGATAAGGAAAGATCCTTATTTGAATAGAAAAGATACGTATCCTCTCCTATTAATTCATTAATTGACAGGCCTGAGTATAGTACGGTACAGAAATAATACGCTCTCTCCTCTCTCTCTCTCTCTGCCAAAAAAAAGAATTCCAGTGAGTGCTCTTGAGTGGTAGAATCTATAGTGGTTGTTCTTGTAACGCCACTAACCGCGAGTTTACAAAGAGAAGTCTTTCTACAACGGACGTGAGGCACCAAGGTGATTCCTATACCAGCGATAGGTTTGAGGACCATCCGGCACCACCGCCACCCACGCTTCCGACACCAATTAAAATCGATATACCTCGAATTAAATTGACATAGTCTTTGGTTAAATTGATACGCCCTCATATTAAAATTAATATGTTGTTTTTTTTTCTTTGAAGTAATTTATTATTATGAAGTGTTATACCTGTAATCAAAACCGATATACCCTCTAGTTAAATTGATATTGTTATTTTATTTTTCTTAATTAATTTATTCATATACCCACTAGTTTAATTGATATATTAGATTTATTTACAGAATTAAGCTATTTGATTGCCTAATGAAAAAATGATTCGAGCCCTAGCTTCTTATTGAGCAATAGCTGGTCATTATAGTCAATGAGCCTTAGCAAGTACAATCCCATTTAAATATCAAAACACAACATGAAACAAATGTTTTATAACAATGGAAACAAGAATATGATAGCTATATATATATATATAGCTATAAACTATTTTTCAATAGGAAGTACTTCAATATTCACTTCGAAACAAAATGGAATAGGAAAAGAAAAAGATTTATGCATAATAATAATAGGACAGATAGCAATGAACAAAATATGTTAAAAACAAGGGTTAGGATTTCCAAAGAATTAAAGAAGAATATAGACATATTGTTATGAGATAATTAAAAAAAAAAATGAAGAAGAAATATTGGGCATATAGCTATAAACTGGATAAATAAATAAATAAATAAATAACACCTAGTATTATGTGGTTGCAAAAGGCAACACTCACCCAAATTTCTTCTTCTAATTAAGTATTACTTTATATGTCAAAATAGATTTGTTTATTCATATATTTTAATTTGTAGCTTAAAAAGTATGAAGATTCCACTAATTAAGTACAAGGGTTGAGTAATATATGGTACAATATCGTTGTTAACTCAGTAAAAAAATTATTTGTAATAATCATGGACACTAAAGATATATTGTAAAAACCTAGTTTTTTAAGGGGTAAATGGGTCTTTTGACCAATTTAAAAAAAAAAAAAAAAAAA
>JXTC01000084.1:374951-464783 GCA_002914845.1 Trema orientale | reverse complement strand
TAGTGGTGATCACAAACTGTGGGAATTTACAATTTAAACTATTTTTATAATCTTTATAGAAGCTGTCGTTTTTCAACTAGTTATCGTTTTTCTAAAGAATTGCAGTTTCTAAAATTTTTTAACAATAAATTATGAATTTCCATTGTGAAATTCCCATTCTGCCACTGGCCTGGGGTTTGGGTCGTGACATATATTCCAGAAAGAACTAATATACTTATAATTCAAGCAATTATTGTAAAAATATAAAATACGATTAAATGTCAAGTGAAATATAAATAAACTAAATACAAGTTGTATAATTAAGTGTTACCCACTGATATGTAAAGATGAACCATATTAATTAAAGTCTTTGCATGAAACCTTCTTGCAGAATATATCATATAATAGAAAAAATTATTCAAAGTTAGACACATTAACATTCTTTTAGGACGATTATACTTGAAAGTTTAAAAACAGAACTTTAAAAAATTCATTCAAATAGAAGTGTATTATCTTTATATACATTATTCTAAGGAATATTGTCTCTTTTTTTTTTTTTTTGAGGGAAATATTATTTCATTTTTTTATGTCACAATTTTGTCTTCTTTTACATTTTTCACACTTTATTTTTTTAATTAACACACAAAGCTTCATATAGCAGATGTAATATCTTAATGAGTCATAAAATGTTTATTTTTTTAATTAACACACAAAGTTTCATATAGCAGATGTAATATCTTAATGAGTTATAAAATGAAACATTTCCCGAATGTCGTAAACGACTATGTTTGTGAGGAAATGTTTTTTTTTTTTTTTTGTGGTTAATTGTCCTTTTTTTTTTTCAATTCAATTACTCCTTCAAAGATATGCATGTGAGAAGTACATATCAATTTAGCAGTAGAATTTGACATATTGGCCTCAAGGACAAACATATGCAACCATTAAGTCGGGAATTTGAATTCAAAACTTTGAAGACTGAGGACCTAAATACCAATAATATTAAATATTGAGTACTTTTGCTTCAAATTACCCATTATTATTTTTAATACGGTTAACTTAGGAAATATAAAATATTTTTATAATTTTAAATTTATTATATTTAATACGGTTAGCTTAGGGAATATAAACTATTTTTTTAATTTCCAATTTGAGAATCATTGAATGAATCTTAAATTAAGATTCTATTTAAATAAATAAAAACATATTTAAAATATTCATGTCAGCAAGTCACTAACAAGTTATCCATCTTAAAACGTATTTAATGAAAATTATAAATTCAAAGCTAATTCATTACCATAAATTTTGTTGACCAATTACCAAAATAATTAGAAACGTTTGATCTTAATTTAATGACCAAAACTATAATAACCACCGATGTATAAATATTGCAGTAACTATTGAAACCTCATCTGTATATATATATATATATATAGTTGCCAATCTAGTAGGTATTTTTTTTTTCACCTATGTGTAGGTAATTTTTTTTCAGCCGTTGGATCATCGTCTAATGGTAATCCAACGGTTATAATGATGTACATGAAAAGACGTGCATCATTAATGTTATTTCTCTCTCTTACTTTTTAATATAAAAAAAATGTGTAAAAAAAATTTTCATTAGCCAAATAGGTTAAAAAAAAATACCTACTAGAATGGTGCCATATATATATTTATTTATTTATTCTAAATGAAAACAATGAATATGTATCATCATAAACGATTTTTAAAGATGATTAATTTTAAAAGATGTTGAAGTAGAATAATATTAATATAAAAAATAAAAAATAAAAACTTACATATGATTAATAGTAGTGCTTTTGATGTTATTTTTTAATAAAATTTATCCGTAAGTATACTTTGTACCTAGTTATGTAGATGAGTATTTTACTTCACATCAATTGATTAGAATTATGGATATAAATCAATAGAATTAGAACTATGACCTTACACTTAACGGTTGGAAAAATAATAATTTAAATAAGTTTCATTTCAAATATTACTTTTTGGCTCATTGGTTGAGTAATAACATATTGTACTCTTCATAATAACTCTTTTTTGTATTCAAAATTATCAAAACAGTGTACATATAGTTTTGCTTACTTTTTGATGCTCTTAAGAGAAAAGGACATGAGTAGTACTAACTTAGGCCAAAATTACTTTCGTTTTGTGTTTTTTTTTTTAAATTAACGTTTTTAGAAATATTAAGGGTGCCTTGACCTATTGTCAAGACTTTCTTGATCATGGAAAACTTCTAAATAATGTTGTTTCAACAGTCAAGGAGCACTTGACTACAGATCAAGACGTTGTTGATATTCTTAAAAATATCTTTTTTTTAAAAAATTGACAAAAAAGGTCTTTTTGGCCCAAGTTAGTCATAACTATGCCATTTTCTCTTACTGTTAAAGGTGTCTAATGGACTAATGGGCATTCTTGGCCTTTGATTGTCGTTTTATTGCTTTTGAATGAACTTGTTTTAAATTTGTTTGGAACAATAATTATTATTTTTTTTTTTTATCATCGAGTCATACATGGACAGTGTTTTCATGGTCAAAAAGCTATTGACTATAGATCAAGATATCATTGATACTCTTAAAAATGTTATTTTTGAATAAATTTGCAAAACAGGTCTGTTTGGCCCAAGTTAACTATAGAGAAAATCCGGAAAAAAACATGGTACTTTAAGAAATAATGCCAAATATACGGTGTCCTCCTTTGAATTAATTTAACACGGTGTTTTGTTGAAAAATGATAATTTCCCCTTCTTTCTTTTTCTTTCTTATGCACGCTCTTTTTTCCTATCTCTTTCCTCTATGGGTTCCTCTTATATGTAGAATTGATTTTTTCAAAATCTAAAATTCATGGAGGACTTGATTGAGTTGCGTTGAGGGCAGAAAGTAAGTTTCAAATCCATGGAGGAGAGAAAGGAAGAAGATTATTATGATGGTTTCAATCTCAGCAATGACACTATGAGCAGGTGGCGGCTTTCTCGACGAAGTTTCGACTGAGAAACTCAGCCATGGACTTATTATTAGGTGTTGCATGAAGGCTTTTCTGCACAATTGGAGTGCACCCCACGAGAAGCAAGTTTTTCATTATATCATTTCTTACACGAGATGCAAGTTTTTCATTATATTATTTCTTACTTTCTTTTCTCTAATCGATGGGAATGATTCAAATTTGGTTAACATAGTTTTATATTGATATATGCTTGAATAGAACATTGCTTTCAGAACTGACCAAGATTTAACTTGGATTGATGTGATTTTAGAACTAACTGAGGATTACTATAGTTGATTATATATGTTTCTCATTTGATTTTCTGGAAAATTGAGAATAGCTTAAATTATTGCTTTTGTTGCTCAATTGGATCCAATATGCAGAAAAACGATCTTGGATAAAAATACTAAGAGAGTAATAATAATTTCTATCCTACAAACTAGTTGTTATATATAACGTTTGAAAAAACTTTAGCTTTGTTTGCATATGGTGAATGTGAGAACTTTCTGCTCATTTGTATTATTCTTTAAGTTCACAATATCTATGTCATAAACATTGTGTTCTACTGTATATATAGTGTACTTATGTAGAAATTTAAATTATATGTATATTCTTAGCTTGATCATATACTATATATAATTATTTACTAATCCTAGCAAATCTTTTTAATATATTTTGTACTTCAATGAGACTGCATAGTAACCAGATTTAAGGATTAGTTATTAATTAATTATCAATCATAACCAGTGTGAAAATTAGCTACCAATCTTGAAACTAATAACCAAATTGGTAACGGAAAGGTAGATTAGTTACTAGTAACTAAAATTTGAAATTAATAACTTGTAATCAGTAACCAGTTTAGAAATTAGTCACCAGTCCTTAAAATAGTAACTCGATTGGTGACTGGTTACCAAATTTGTAACCGGTTTAGAACTAGTCACCTATCCTAAGATTGGTAACCAGATTGGTAAGTGGGAACTAGATTAGTTACTAGATACCAAATTGGTGACTAGTATTGTAACAAGTAACCAGTAACAGATTGGTGTGTAGAACCTAGTTTGATTACTAGTTACCAAATTGAGCAACCAGTGTTTTAACTGGTAACTAGTAATTGGTAACTAATAACTGGTAATTAGTTTCAAATTGATCACCTATCAAAAAACTGGTAATCAGATTGGTAACTAGAACTGAGATTGATTACTGGTTACCAAATTTGGTAATCACTAATATAACTGGTAACTTCTTATTGGTAACCAGTTTGGAAATTGGCCACCAGTTGTGAAACCATTAATCAAATTGGTAACTGGTAACAATAACGTGATTGGTTACCGGTAACTAATAAACAGTAACCAATCTAATAAGTTAACGGTTATCACCAAAGTGAAAATAATAAACTAAGCTACTGGTTACCAAGTACTCATAATCTAATGGGTTCTTAGCTTTTATAATGATAATTCTAATAAAATTCCACATAACAGAATCAATAATAATAAAAAAAATTATTCTTAAAAAATCCTTTTTTTTTCTTCACAACAAAATTATAAAAATAATTAATAAAGAATAATTAGAAAAAAAAAAGTGGTTTTCCCATTCCTTAAAGATTAATTAAAAAAAAAAACACTTTTATCGCTAAGAGGAAAAAAAATAGTTAGTGCTTTTTTTTCAAGAAAAGAAAAATTAATGGGAAAAATAATTAAAAAGATTAAAAGAAAAAAAAATATAATAACTAGTAATTAGATTGCTTATTGGTATTTCGATTGGTTACTAGTAACCAATTACTTACTAGTCACCAAATTCGTAATTACTAACCATATTGATAAGTCACCAATTTTTGTAATTAACAACTAGTTTAGAAACCAGTACCAGTCATATAATTAATAATTATTAATCAATTAGTAATTGGTAACTAAACTAATCTGTAACCAAATTAGTTAGTGATAATCATATTGGTTATTAGTCATAAGAAGACTAGTAACCATCAATGAAATAAACTAATAGCAAATAACTATATTGATTACTGGTAACCATAATAACTAGTAACCAAATTGGTTAGTGAAAACTAATCTAGTAATTAGTTAGCACCAACGATAGATAAAAAAGAAAAAAAAAAAAAAAGAAGCTTTTCCTATTCCTAAGAAGGAAATAAGATTTAGCACTGCAATATTTTTTTTAAAAAAAAATGAAACTGTAAAATAATTATAAAAGAGGAAAGGAAAAAAGTAAAAAGAAAAATTAATGGAAAGAATGAAAAAAGAAATAAAAAAAAGAAAGGAAAAATTAATTACAAGAACGAAAAAAAAACCCCAAAAAAATAAAGAGGAGCATCGCTCAAAGTAATAAAAAATAATAAGAAAACAGGAAAAATTAAGGATGAACCAATAACTAATAATAAACTACCTAAGAACCATTAACCAAATTAGTATCTAGGGACTAGACTGGTTTCTAATAACCATTGAAACAAAAATAGTAGCTCAATATCCCTTAGAGAGTGGGAAAAAAAAAGAGGGTCTAGTGTGAATTGGAAAAAGAAAAAAGAAAGGAAATTCCACTGAAAAAAGAAAGGAAATTAAAAAAAAAAAAAAGAGGAGATAAAAAAGAAAGGAGAATGAGAAGATGTGAAGAGTGAGGAAGTTGGGTGGAGGGGGTTAGTGTGAATTGGAAAAAGAAAAAAGAAAGGAAATTAAAACAAAAATTAAAAAAAGAAAGAGAAGGAGTAAAGTTCTTTGAGGAAAATATTTAGAAAAAAAGGTAGGTCAAGAAAAAGGATGGGAAATTTAAAAAAAAAAAAAGAAAGAGATTAAGGAACAAGGTTTTTTTGAAAAAACATTTAGAAAAAAATGAATAAAATAAAAAGAAAAACGGAATCGAGAAATGGGAGTTCTAGGGTTCAAACAACTGATCACTTAGAGCGAGCAAAAGGAGGCCGAACCACCCGGTCAAATGATTTTAAGCTTATTCTGTAACATTTTTTAATTAATAAAAGTTTCCTATAATATTGGCTGAAATTACAAAAATTACCACCGCGTTTTAATACTGTACATTCACAATACTTTGCATTTATTCCGTGTGAAAATGGTATTATTTTGTTAGTACCATTTATTTGTATTATTTTTTATTTTTAAAGGTAAAAGTCTTAAAATCCCTTAATTATACCCACGTCATTTTCTCTTGCTCTCAAAGGTATCTAATGGGCTAATGGGCATTTTTGGCCTTTAATTGTCATTTTGTTTTTGTTTCTTAATGAACTTGTTTTAAATTTGTTTGGAACTATTCTTATTATTATTATTTTCATTTTTTTTTTTGGTCATGTAGTCATCATGGATGGATGCACATGGGCATAAGAGTTTGCTTTGATTTTTTTTTCTTGTAAAATTTTAAAATTAGTCATATATATAAAACTAATAAAGAGTGATTTTCCTTGAATTTTTTTTTTATAATTTTAAAATTACTCGTATATATGAAACTAGTAAAGATTTTTCTTTTATCATTTTTAAATTAACTGTACATATGAAACTAATAAATATTAATATTATTTATCAATCTTTTTCCTTAAAAATACTAATTTCAAACTTTTTCTTTTAAAAAATTATTCCACCAATTTATTCCTATGTCAAAGTACTCCTCTATGGAGTAAAAACAAAATCTTCATCGAAAACCTTCCCTTTAGTAGTACCTCTAAAAATGATCTTATATTTTTAAATAAATTTTGTTACTCAATTGGCTTTGTTTTGTTTTTTTTTTTTTTCAATTTCTTGAATTTCTTCCACTTCCCCTGAGGAAATATTGCAAGCTATAATTGTTTTTCTTTTTGGCATTCTCTTTTAATTTTTTATTCTGTTTAATTCTATTTCCTCTCAAATTTGGCTTCGGACCCTCACTACCCTAATAAAGCTAGTAATATTATGGACACCAATGATGCCCAATACTACAATAATGTGTCAGTTTATTACTGGTAATTCTAATTAATAAATTTAGTTATACATGAATCTAACTTAAGATAAAATTATAATTAGTCAGGCTGATATATCATGTAGTATTAGGTATTAGGAACGGCAATGGGGCGGATTGTGGATAATTTTTCAATTACCATCCCTAAATCCAAAAGCCAATCACAATACCATACCCGCCCCATTAACCATTTGGGAAAATCGTAGTTATATATTACCCATTGATAATAATAAAATATTAACAAAATTAAGATGAAAATACTAAATCTTTTTCATAATCAATAAAATATTAAGCACAACAATATAATAATAATTTTTAAACTCTAAAATTTAAATATATAAGTACATATAACTCTCTAAATTCGTTATTTTACTACATATATAAGAATATAGATAGTATAAAAATAAATAGATATCTATATATATAATAATTTTTCTATATAAATATATATATATCGGAGCGGGTACCGTGCGGATTATGCTAATACCGACTCCGTATCATACCAGTATATATATTAACCGTGCAATTATTCTCTGTCCTGATCATTTTTCTTGCTTGAGCAGTTTTTTCTTTCCTCATTCATCGAATAACTACAAATACCCATAATCACATTGCGATACTATTTTGCATCATAAGGTGCCTATTGAAAGCGGGTCAAGTCAAGTGACCAGGAGATTATGGTTTCTTAAATTATTGGTTTCCAGGATCCTAAATCAAAATGATTGTGTATGATCACGTGACAGATCCGTCTAAATTATAACAGCTACTATTATTGAATGAAATATCGTTTTCCCACTATATGACAATACATAATAAGTGACTTCTTTGTCGTTTATTAAAAAAAAAAAGTGACTTCTTTGTCTTTAATAAGGGAGAAAGTAAGTTGTCACGACAAGAATCATTCGAGTTAAGTTAATTACTAATTAATTAGTCAAATCTCTTTCTACACATTATTACTTGCAATCTAGATATTGTTGAGTAGTTACTTCCTTTTCCACTATATATAATGAGCCCAAACATACAAGTCACTAAGACTACTTGAGCATATAGCTACACAAATCTTCTCTATGATATTATGGAGCTCCTCTCTCTCCAATCTTTCCTTATCCTCCTTTCTATCCCCATTTACCTTTTCTACTACTACTATCACTCTCAGCCCAAAAGACCACAAATCAGCGGCCAAACAGGCTTCAAAAACTACCCAATAGTTGGAGTCCTACCCGAATTCTTAAAGAACCGCCACAAATTTCTCCAATGGAGCACACAAGTCCTCGGCAGCTGTCCCACCAACACCGCCATCTTCTTCCGTCCGTACAAATTCCACGGCGTCATGACTGCGAACCCCATAAACGTGGAGCACATGCTGAAGACCAACTTTGAGAACTACCCGAAAGGTGACCGGTTCATTTCCATGCTCGGCGACTTCCTCGGCCGAGGAATCTTCAACTCCGACGGAGACCTCTGGAGAGTGCAACGAAAGACCGCGAGCCACGAGTTCAACACCAAATCGCTCAGAAATTTCGTTGTGCAAAACGTCATCGTTGAGATCAAGACGAGGTTGGTTCCGCTACTAGAACAGGCCTCCAAATCGGGTCGGGTCCTGGATTTACAAGACGTTTTGGAGCGGTTCGCGTTCGATAACGTGTGTAAGTTGGTTTTCAATTTCGACCCGGGTTGTCTTGGCGGCCACGGAGACGGAGCAGCTGCAGGAGCCGAGTTCATGGCGGCTTTTGAGGAAGCTGCCACCGTAAGTTGCGGGAGATTCTTCTACGCCTTTCCTTCTCTATGGAAGACGAAGAAGTTCTTCAACATGGGATCAGAACGAAGCTTAAGAAAATCAATCTCTGCCGTCCATAGATTTGCGGACAACATTATACAATCGAGATTGGAAGCCAAAGTCGAAAAAAGCCAGGAAGATTTACTCTTCCGATTTATCAAAAACAACGAAAACTCGCCCGAGTTCTTGCGAGATATCGTCATTAGCTTCATCCTCGCAGGGCGGGATACGACGTCGTCGGCTTTAACCTGGTTCTTTTGGCTCTTATCGTCCAGACCCGACGTCCGGGAAAAGATACTAAAAGAGCTCGAAGCGATTCGGGTTCGAACCGGTAAAACAATCGGCGATACATATGGGGTTGACGAGCTTCGAGACATGGATTATCTGCAAGCTGCAATATCGGAGTCAATGAGACTTTACCCTCCTGTACCGGTCGATACGAAGGAGAGCTTAAACGACGACGTATTCCCGGATGGGACATGTGTAGGTAAAAATTGGCTAGTGATGTATCAAACGTACGCCATGGGGAGAATGAAGAGCATTTGGGGTGAGGACTGTGAGGAGTTTCGGCCCGAGAGGTGGCTCGAAAACGGTGCCTTTCGGCAAGAGAATCCGTTTCGGTTCCCGGTGTTTCATGCCGGGCCGAGAATGTGTCTCGGAAAAGACATGGCTGCAATTCAGATGAAGTCGATTGCAGCTTCGGTGATTGAGAGGTTTGACATTGACGTACGGGATAAAGTCACGTGTCCTGATTATGTTATGGCACTTACCCTTCGGATGAAAGGTGGGTTGCCTGTCACTGTGCGAGATAGGGAAAGATCTGGGGGTGTGCATAATTTGTGATAAATATTTTCATTTTACTGTTTTAGTCTCTTGATTTATACTGCACATGTATATGTAATAAGCATTTGTATCATATGTATGCGAGTTTTGTTTTAGCCTTTAGGGACCCGAAAAATGTCGATTTTTTTTTTTTTCAAGTCTTTTCTGGTTTATACGACCTGCTATAATATTAAAAGAAAAGTTGCCACTTGGAGCTTGGGTGAGTAGTGAGTATGGGAATGATCTGGGGTTCAAATCCCCCTAAAAGTATTTTGTAAAAACTGTGAAAATAAAAATAACAGTTTAATTCCAATTCTCTTTAGAAAAAGAATAATTTTTTGTGTTCTAATAGAAGAAATATTTTAGGTGGATTTTTATGTACTAATTAATATGGTTTTGTCGAGAAGCTTACAGATGAGATATCATTAACTTCAAGTATGGTTTAGTTAAGAAGCTTACAGATGAGATATCATTAATTTCAAGTATGGTTTAGTTGAGAAGCTTACAGATGAGATATTTAGTTGAGAAGCTTACAGATGAGATATCATTAATTTCAAGTATGTTCTCGGTTATTAGTTTTAAAAAAAAAAAAAATAGAGAAGTGCACTTTTATACGTAAGACCCCATAAACTTTGAAGTAGAAAATGTTGAACCCTTGGGGGAGAAAATTTCCAATAGAAGGGGCGAGAAATGTTGTGCATAATGGAGAAAGAAACCAACAAACCAAAAATATGGAAGTTGGCCCAAAAGGTTGGACCACAGATAATTGATGTCCAAAAAATTCAATCTTGTAGCTAGTTATTGCATAAGCGTTTTTCATCTGTTACCAAGAGAACATCTCTACTAGCTATAAATCTGTATATATAATGACACTCCTTACAATGATCTTTTCTTGTCTATGGTGGACCACAGCGAATTTGTTTGGTATGGAATTTTTTTTTTTTTTATTTGTTCTTTTTTTTTTTTTTTTTTTTTTTTTTTTTTTTTTTTTTTTTTTTTTTTTTTTTTTTTTTTTTTTTTTGAGGAAAATAAAACTTCGTTCAAGAAATATCATTAGCCACTAGTGTGGCTATACAGCGCATAATATCAGAAACAGGAAAAATAACAAAATCTACTCTGCAACTTAACTTTGCCAAAATATGGGCCACCTTGCATGTTACTCTTTCGAGCCACAAAGCGGCAGGTAACCATATGGCAATCCAACAACAAAGATTAGATTACTCGAACCATAATATCTCCATTGGACAGCCCACACTGAGCAGAAAGATCATTAGCCACTAGTGTGGCTATACACCGCGTAATATCAGAAACAGGAAAAACAACAGAGTCTATTCTGCAACTTAGCTTTGCCAAAGTATGGACCACCCTGTTACTCTCTCGAGCCACAAAGCCGCAGGTAACCATATGGCAATCCAACAACGAAGATTAGATTACTCCATCCATAATATCTTCATTGGACAGCCCACACTGAGCATTAACAGCTGTAATAACACTTTGGCAATCACTCTCAAGCATATTTGAGCCACGTAATTATTGTCTTTACTCTATGACAAAACCTCCCGCATGGCTATTAACTCAGCTGCATACGGACTCGGGAGAAGGGAGAGTTGTTTGGATAAGACATCTATAACAACCCCATTACTATCTCTAATAACTCCACCGACCCCAATGCACTTTGTACTCGAGTTAATAGCAGCGTCCGCGTTTAATTTTAGTTGACCTGTGGGAGGACGCTTCCATTTTGCTCGGTTCGGACGGTTTTGTCGGAAGCTGAGCGACCTCAATCTTCAACCGAGCTTGCTAGAATTCATGCAGGAAACGGCTAGCTATCTCTCTAACTTCGTGTGGCGAGCGGCTCTTGGAGTCATGGACTGCTCTGTTTCTCTCGTTCCAAAGATTACAAAGCGTAACCGCAAACGCCTCGAATTCATCCCGAGGAAGCCCAGTAAAAAATCGGAGTAAAAGCTCTTGCTGATGAAACTTTATGTGTTTGGATACCAATTGGGACCTTGGACTGTTCTCCCAACAACTATGAGAGAATGGACATTGAAGTGGAGCATGTGTGATTGTTTCCTCTGCAGCACCACATCTGGAGCTGCTCGAGGAAAAAATTATTCATCGGTGGCAGAGAACCCAGGTGGCCGGAATAATTGCACGGAAAAACCTCCAAAGAAAAAGCTTAACCATGGAGGGGATGTTGAGCGTCCAGTGGCCCTTCCACCATCCGATAGCCATGTCTTGTTTCGAACAAGTCACAGCATGTGCGTGATTCTTTGCGGCTTTATAGCCCAACCGAACTGTATAATGGCCGTGTTTATCAAATGCCGACAGACCGAGTCTTTCACTTCTCGAGAGGTCAATGGGAGACTTGAGGGTCAAATTGCAGTCAACCTCCCAAAAATCCTGTTGAGTAAATTGTTCATTCCATCGTCTAGGCCTCCCTAAAAGGAACTCTGCAACAGACCTTCTTCCCATGCCCAACTCGCCACCTCACTCCCAGGTTCAGAATTTCTCTACCCAGCAAATGCTCCACCATATATGAGGGGGATTTGAACCTTCATCCGCCTCCATAAACGAATAGGTCCTAAAGTACTTGGCTTTTAATACCCCGGACATTAAGGAATTGGACGCATGGATGATGCGTGACCCTTGCTTAGCAACAAGAGCTCGGTTAAAGGTCTCCAAGTCTCTTAAACCAAGCCCACCTTTGAGTTTAGGCATACAAAAGCAAATCCCACTTTTTCCAATGTATTTTTTTTCGTATCAGCATAACCACCCCACCAAAATTTTACTACCATGGACTACAATTCCAGGCACAATGATCTCAGGACATGGAAAACCCCTATAGTGTATGTAGGAATTGACATTGCTACCGCTTTGGTAAGAACCTCTTTACCTCCCATCAACATCAGCTTACTCTTCCAAAGTTGGAGTTTCTTCCAGACCCTTGTTAGGATTATACCCAAAAAGCGTTTATTATTTATGGATATTTATTGAATACTGTAGATATTTAATAAAGTAATATTTCATTCAGATAGTATCTGTGATAATGTTTTGATTACTAGTATAATAAAAAATGTCAAAAAATTATATGATTTATTCATTAGAGAAATATTTTAATATAAATGTTTATTAAAGTTAAGACATATTTTCTCTAATTAAATCAAATAAGTTTATTCACAACTAATAAGAGAAGCTGGATACTTCTCTTGGATCATGTTTTAAGACTTTGTGCACTTATAATGTATCACTACAACAATAATACCCTATTATTGCACTTGAGAATAGCATTCTTGAAAAAGTGCTACATCTTTGCACTGAAAAAATTTAGCGTGCAGGTTTGTGAAATATTTTCTAACAAAAACATAGTTCGCGCTTTCGAAAAATTTTAAACTCGTGTCTCTTTCTCTCTCTCTGACTCTCTGTACTTGAGCCGGATTTGCAAAATATCTCTATGTGAATATCTCTCTGTGTGAAAACCTATCGTTCTTCACTTTCAAACACCAACCCATACCCACCCTACTAAATCCCCAAATCTAGAACCCTAAATTGCAGAATCCATAAGCTTCCAAATATTGAGTGAAGGCCAGGCACGAAGACCCAACTCGAACTGTTCAAACTCAATTAAGAAAAAGGCACCCTACTAAATCCTAGTTACTCTAACATGCGAGAGGCCAGGCACGAAGACCCAGCTCGAACTGTTCAAACTCAAACAAAGAAAAGGTACCCTCATGAGCTCGCTAAACCAGCTCGAACGGTTCGAACCGAACTCGAAAGCCTGACATGAACCCAAGTCCCAAACCCCCTGCACATTGGTTCTACTTGAACCCGCGTCAGGTGATTAGAGATGCTTTCCAATTTTATTTTTTTTTAAGGGTTTTTTATTTTATGGTTTCTGACGGTCAAATTGAGTGATATAAGAGTCTAGTAATTCGATTCAAGTGTGAAGCCCTTTGGTATTTTAGGTTTTAATAAGTAAGGAAACGATGATTTTTGGCAGATTTTATTTTGCAATTACCTTTTGAATTGTGAAAATGGACCGACAAGTTGTGAACTCAATCTGGGGTTTTTTTTTTTTTTTTTTTCATCTCCCATGTACTAGATACTAGATATTTTACATATTTAACTAAAGTTGTAACATTCTTGAACCTTTCGTTTGTTTTATTAGTTTTGTATTTTATTTTTGTTGTTTGGATGATGGAATCTGAAGATTGAATCTTTAAGCTTTGGAAAACAATCTATTATATTAATTATTTTTGGAAAATAAGAAAAAAAAAAGTGGAAAAGGGTGACGTACTTCATCCATCATAAAGAGATCCAGGAAGAAATTGGTATCATACATTACTAATAATCATTTTGGTAAAGTAAAAACTATAATAAGTATGATCTATAAACAATTATAGGTTTCAAGTTTCAGACATCTCAGGTCTCATTTCTGCTGCTCTCTTCCTAATCTACCTGAACTGGTTTTTTACAAAATTACAATGTTTTCCAGACAAAAAAATAAATAAGTTAAAAATAAAGATAAAAATAGATAGACCTTACAGTGTTGTCTGGATGAATGACAAAATTTAGCAATACTCCAGCTCGCCCGGTTCAAAAAAATAAATTCCAGGAAAGCTTCAAGACAGATTACGTTACGCAGAGTATTGAGTGGCCTCCAGGAAATGTAATCATGAAAATCAATGCAGCAATAACAGTAACCAACATTTTTTGTTTTCTAATGTTAAATGGAACTAGATGCAACCTAAGAAACATGTTGAACCAGGGTACATTGGAATAACTGGTCTGCAGCAAGACCAAAATGGTTGGACACTTCTCCTGTTTAAAAAGAGAGAAAATCAATCATGACCAAAATGGACAGATAATTTGAGCGCAGATGTTCAGAATTCTGGAAAGAGAAAGCGAAGGCACAAAAGTTACTACAACCATGTTTTTTTCTTTTATTTTCATTGTGAAAACATAAATCTAACCTACTATGATTTGAACCCATCCCTCCCACACACTCCCAACAATGTTAACTGGAAGAATGGATGTTTTTACATTTTCTATCTAACCACCGGAACATTGTGCTGCCAGGTAAGAAATGTCTAATGCAAGTACAAGTCATGGAATTGATAAGAATTCTCAAACCCGAGGAATTTCTCTGCCAAATATTTCTTCATATTAAAATTAAACCAGCAGCCAACAAATCAAGAGGAAACAAAACATATTGGCAGCCCAAAGGAGAGATCCACAAGAAACAGGTAGAAATCCCCAAGACTACAGAACTCAACTTGTGACGTTTCACCCTATGTAACAAATGTGCACTGTCCGATATATTTTCTTCTTTTATTCAAGTTTTCTAGTATGGTTTTCTTTCTTTTTAGTTTTTTATTATTTTTTCCCTTGTCCCCAAAACCTTATAGTTTGGTCACAAATTAGGAGATTTCGGTAAACTAAATATAAAGAATACAAAGAGAATTGCACATACAATGGGTATTGCTGCCCCTTTCTGCAAGGAATGTGTGTGCTTGGAGTCTACTTCTGAGAATGAACATTGTTGGCACCTATACTGGGTGCGACTCCATTGCTAATAGAGGCATCTTCAGTCCTCACCCGCCGATAGAAGAGGACATATGCAGCACCCGACTTCACTTCCTCTTCATTTATTGGTGATATGTGACTATCATCAAAGTTGTACCATCTATTCTCATCTACAAGCTGCAAATTTTAAAGTATCTAGCATAAATGACTAAAACCAACATTAATTCCAAAATGGTTGTAAAATAATAAATTAAAACATGCATACAAGAGAGGTTTAATATGGAGCAGACAAGAAAAAATCTTTTAAAACCATGGATTTTCCACTCACCTTGATGTGTGCAGTGTAGTGACCACTACCCATTCCACCATAATGATTGGTCAAGGCATAGAGTTCATAGAGTTGACGCCGAGAGTTGTTCTTATTGGCTACATAATTTGTTAGATCAAAGTCATGAATGGGAAAGTTCACAAAAGTTTCTAGTTTATGCTTCATCGACCTGCTGTATGAGAATCTCTTCAGATGGATGACTAACACTTCAGGAAGTCTCCATAGATCAAGTTTCTTGCTTGCTTGGCGTCGCTCGTTGCATTGTGGACAGTACCTTCACAAGATACCCATTGAGATAAATTATAAATCTTCCTCCATTTTGCGAGCATATTTTTGAATGATATCAGATGTTTACATAGAAATAGATTACAATTAATTCAGCAGTCAATACTCGTAAAATTTCCAATCAATTCATGAAAAAGCTAGAGTGAAAAATGACACAGATAATGAATGAGTCAACCGCAAAGTAGCAAATACTAATTAATGACAGGGCATCCATTAGCGAACAAATCATGCTAAGTAATGAACCAGCTTTAAATGAAAGACGTTAACAAATATATAACGTGAATGAAACAATATATTGCACCTTGCAAATTCATATTATATTTCCTTTCGAATCTAAGAGTCAGAGTTGTATAAAGCCACAAGAGAAACAGACCACAGATATGCTTATAATACTTTCTTTTTTCTATTCAAGTATCCCAGAAACCCCCCCAAACCCACTTACTGGGCTTAATTTTCAAAACTGGAGCCTCCACAAACAAGAAACTCGTAATTGTTTGTCAGGTAAGTGGGAATAAGGCACATGTGGATTACACATGATCCCAGACTAGAGTTAAGCATATACCCAACCACTCAACTACCCCTCAAGTTTAAAACAAACCAAGAATACCCATGACCCGTGGTTAAATCTCCAACATTTTTATCTGAACCCATCATGGTAAAGATAACATGTATTTTACTAACTCATTCTTTTGTCTTTATGAATACACACACATGAAGATTGGTTGGAAAAGGTTTAAGAAACTAACCACATATCTTCAGGTACCAGTGGTTCTTCACGTAGAAATGCTTCTAGGCAAGTGTACAAGGAAAGAGGTTCACTACGGGCTTTCTTTGTTACAGGTCCATATTTGAACACTTCTGGCAAGTTTTCTAGGCAGTGAGTATCATAAATCTCCAAGAGTTTCTGGGACCAATCAATATATAATACTATTGATGTTGATGATGAAGATAACTTAATGGTTTTCTCTTCCCCCTCGGACAAATCAATGCACACATTTTTTTCATCAACCAACTGGAGCGGTAGAGTCGCTGCTTTAGAACTAGTGACATCATTCTCCTCTGAACAAGAGGCTTTAGATTCGGTGCAAGCTTTACCAGTACTAATATCATTGTATGGCTCCGGTGCAGCAGCTGATATGCTAGTATCGGAGACATTAACATTTCCAAGATGAGGTCTTCGTAAAGGAGAAAGCATAATGTGAACCATTTTCTGCAGATCGCCCCTTGTGATCACATCATCACATGAGATTGGTGCAACAAGTGGTGTTCCATAGGGTTTCCACCCTGTGGTCTGGTTAGCGCTAGTACCTCTAGCATAATTGGAATCAAGAAAAGCAAGACTCAGCAAACAAAAAAAAAAGTCGTATAGATCCATAAAATAGTTTTTGGACCAGGACTGCAAACTCGATACTAGATATTACAGTTTCAATTACACAATAAAAGGAACTTCATTCCAGAACTAGGATAATTTTGCACTGCAAAACTCATTAGTTAATTGTACTGTCCTTATAGATTAACCCTAACAATAAGTAGACTTACTGCTCTCTACGGCGATGTATCAACTGAAGATATTTTGCGTTCTTCAATAACTTAGGAGTTTTGTAGGCAGCAAGATGCTCATCATCTTTGATGGTGGATAGTGATATTAATGGGTCTTCCAAAAATCTCTGAATTAAATAGTTGCGGACCTGTAAAATTTCAAATTCAATCAACTTAACTACATGCATTCCAGTGAAAATTATACTGATAACATTCAAGAGAATGCAACAAACCTCCACGAGTAAGAGTTTCTCACTAGGCTTCAAGGAACAAGCATTGCTAAGTGCCTGGACCAAGTCCCTGCAACGTCCCTGCTTTGGGACAGTTACGGTGCAAGCAGTTGGCAATGCACTTCCGTCACATGTGAAAACTGTTACAGTCATAGTTCGAGTGACGGTAGATTGAAGAGGCAGTGAAAGATACATGAAAGGATCAAATGTGACAGAGACCTTATTGCACACTGGACAAACCAAAGTTGACTTATATTGACCCTGTGAAATGAATAACTCATAAATAATTGAACACAATGCTAACTGGAGAGAACATATGCTTTTTGAGCATTTGTGTGTATCTATACAGTGACGTAAAGCAAATCAATGCATACATATATACAAAAAACAGTGATTGATGCATACACATTTTATCACCAATAGTAAATATTTTCATGGAAAGTGATCAAAAAACCTGTGCTAATATGAGCAATATGTAATGAGTGATTATTGGGCACTTTTAAGTTTTCATATCATTTAAGTTAGCCACAGGGAAGAATCTCTTATATTTACACAATTATGAACTATTAACTTTCTAGTAGTTTAGAGTGTGAATATTGCAAAAGGAAGAAACCCAAACATAAGTCAAGAGAAAACCAGGAAATTATGAGGATATTCAACAATGACACCCAAGGTATACTGCGAGAAATTAAATCAACACAATGCGTCCAATATTTTTACCACATGTCAATTACATAATATCATCACATAACGTACTTACTTGGCACACATCAACAATTATAGAATCATTACGAGCAATGTGATTTGCCCAGTATTCATCAGCAACTTCTTCATCAGGTCGGCCATCGGCATCTCTAGACTTTATGTAAGGTTTATGCTTAACACGATTCAGATCTTCATGAAGACCATCTAGCAAAAATGCTAATAGCTCCTGAAATAAGATTAATCTATTTAACCTTTTGGTTTATGCACTGCATGTAATCATTCATTACCTTTACGGATATTAACAAACCTGAGAATCATGCTGATTGTATCCACTAAACTGCGGTGCAAAACGGGCAAGCTTTGCTTTAAAAGGTCGAGGAGCTACTGGCATTCGTCCAGGTGCCCAGAGCTTTCGGAGTAACTCACCAAATGCTAGAGCTAGCTCACCCTACAACATAGAAACATAAAACCACAAGGTGATTGTTTATCCCATACCCAAATTTCAGGAAAGGAAAAAAGAAGACAGGAAAACTACAACCACTAAAATAGCTAATTAATTGAAAAAGAAAAAGAGACCATAGAAAACAATACTTGTGTTGATCTCTAACAATTACAAGAATAAAAGAGGATAAGATGTCGATGATAGAAAAATAGGATGAACAGAACCATAACACATCCTTGCAGCTCAAATGAAAAGATAAAAAAAGCCACTTTCAGAACTCCATTTAAGTGAAGCATGAAGCCATAAACTTAAATATTCTCCAAGAACAAGTACATTTTGAAAGTTATGTTTCATCCTTAAATTTCAGTCCATAAAAACAACTAAAAACAGCACTACTTCAGACTTCAAAATCTTCTTACAGCCACCACCTATGAATGGACCACAGAATATAGATGGACAAGACTGAAGAGTCAACCAAAGGAAATCATCTTCCATTACGAACACAATTACAGATCTAAAAACTCGTCAAAATATAAAATCTGGAGTAAACTGATTTACTCAATTGAATCATTTAAGCACTTTCTTTTGCTTCATAGAAATAGATTTTGATTTCTTTAAATAGCAACAACTTCATTTAGAAAACTGCCACACGAATTTGTACGTCGTTTATTCAGTAAATTTAGTAAGTTCTTTTATTAACAAAATCATTGATTCCAATTTCATTCAGAAGTGCATTAAAATCAACAACAAACCTAAAAGAAAGTAAAACAAAACAAAAAGGACAGAAATAAGCAAACATCTTATAGTTATTAGATTACAGCATTAGAAACTTACAACCATGCCTAGAGGGTTTTGCCAATTTATCTCTTGATGATAGTCTTCCCGAAAATATTTGGCGAATTCTGGCGTATGAACAAGGCATTGAATAGCACTGTTCATGAAACAAGTATTTCCAAGGTTCAGCAAACCAGTCAAACCACCAGAAGATCCCCTTGTACTGACGCCACTAATTCCGTAAGTGTTGTCCGACTCTCTAGCTGAAGAAGTCAGGTTTGGGCTTTGTGCAGGGTCTGTACCATAGCTTCTAGAAGCACCCTTGCTAGCAGATAAACCTCCTGCAATTGACAAGCTTGACTTAGAAGGCTCTACAAGAATAGATGTAGCTTCCTTCTCTATAGATCCATTGTTTTGAATAGAACTCATGCAGCTACCAGATACAGTAGTATTCACATGGTTAAGGACCTCCACCAGAATCTGAGTAAGTTGATTAGGCAAAAGAGGGGAAAAAAAAAAAAAAGTTAAAGACTCATCCAAACCACCAAAAACCCAAAAATTTCCTCCAGAAAACCATCTACAACCCTAGTTGTTCCACACCCAATACCGCGTAATAAATGTAGGCAGGTTTGCAAATATTTCCTATGTCATCTTACGTCCAATTTATTGGCAAACAATAGAGACCAAATACCACAAAAATAGAGCAATACAACTTGATAAGTCATTCTAAGCATCACCAATAATGGATACCTAAGGATCACTGAAAGTTTATGCAATTGTAACAGTTTTATCTCTAGACAATGTTCAAACAAGAAAACACCTCATCATCAAATAACAAATAATTTGAAACTGAAAGTGCACAAGATTTTTTCAAGGCAGTGTTTAGACACATAAGCAACCATTCGTTCCAACAACAATTATCATCGAGAAATAAATAAGATTGCACGACCTATTCTCAAGAATGGGATAATAGTTTAAAAAAGCATAGTAGGGGTTGTAAAATGAAGAGACTTACATCCTGATCCATTTGTATATTCGCATCATCAAGTGTTTTATCCATGTCATTCATCAAGGCATGCTTTCTGCGTCCATAGTAATCCCAGATGCACACCTGCAAGTTTTAAAATATATATATATATTANTGAAACAGCATGAAACAATAAAGATAGTTATTCTAAATAAAACATAACATTCAATGGAATTAGTAAGACATGACATTTACTTGTTCCAAGTTCAGATCAAAAATCTCACAAGCTTTTCTATGAAGCTCTCCAATGGTTTCCTGGCAAGTGTTTCAAGGTCAAACACACAAAATCAGTAAATAACTATGAAGACCTTACTGTAAATGATGCTACCATAGTTGAAAAAAGTGATAGGTATCGTGACCTGTGCTCATTCCATACCTTCTTGCTTATTCTTAGAGTAGAACAGTCACCCTTTGGCATCATAAGTAATTGAAGACGCAGAGTATAGACTTCCACAGCCAATTCTGTTTGTGATAGACCTGAACTTATTACTTTCCGTGCCAATGTTGGACCACCACCATACCTATAGGCACAAAGTAATACGTTAATTTTTCAATACCTCTTGTAGCAGAAACCAGCCTAAGAAACCAGTCTAAGAGAATCCTCCAAAGCTACTAAGAGAAGATATTGTATACACAGGAAGCTGAAAGCAAAAATAAAACTTAAATGATTAAACCAAATTCTCCAATTCAAAAGTGAGAAGCGTAACAGTTGAGTGATTGAGTCGATTAAAATTTATCATACTGTCAATATTATGAGGCCACTAATATGAAAACTATAGATCACTTCTGCGAAAAAGACATACTCCATTAAGAAGCTGAAATTTTCACAGTTAAGGTATATTCTATATGAATGTCCTTGTAGCCAATCCTGTCCTGGAACTTGTCCAGCCCTATATGCTAAAAATGAAGACTAATTAGACTATAATCCCCGAGCAATTTTCACGAAAAATCTCTACAATTTGCATAGAATGACTAGACATCAAACCCCAAGCAAATTTCATAAGAAACAAAATTTTTCACAAAATGTACATCTAGCAACATTGTATAGGAAGAGTAGACAATGATCTCAGCAATGTGATGCATTCTACATGTTTACAGGAGTATCAGATTTAATATAAGACCAACACAGATCAACAAACTACTTAACAATTCTAATATTTTTTATGTGCAAGTTCAACGTGAAAGAAGACAGAGTGTTCCTACATATATAAGTAGCAACAACAGAAAAACTATCATTCTAGAAGTCTTTGCATTTTATACTCATGGCTCATCAGGTAATTACATATAATTAAAAGAAAAAAAAAAAAAAAAAAAAAAAAAAAAAAAAAAGAACACACCTTTTCTTTTATTTTTCAATATTCTCAACCTTTGAATATGAATTCACACAAGTTCAAAAGAAGACATGAAACCATCGTCAACAGGAACATTCACTATCAAAATCCTATCAAAATCCTGATAACATACCATGTATGCAATTGATTCCAAACTTCTTGTGGTAGCAATACATAATCACGGCCTTCTAGTAAAGTATCGTGTATCTCAATCCCTGCACTGGATTCCTCTGACCCGATGTCAGATATCAAGTCCGAATTATCAATACCAGCAGGCTTTTTTAGGGTACATGAACCAACTGAATCACAATGTTCAGACAAGGAGGAAGCATCATTCGGATTGTTTGGCTGGTCCTGATTGACATATTCAATCCAGTGTTGCCACCATCTGTTTGGAAACAAATAGAACAACATCAGAAGCTCTGACCTTTACCTAGAATGAACTGAACACTCGGAACAATAATGCATACAGAACAGAAAAGACAGCGGTTTTCTTCTAGTTTATTTGTCAGGCTCTACAACTCTAGGCGTCATTCCTTTTCAAACCCAACCTTATAATCACAAAGATCACAGAAAATATCACACACCGGTTCATGAGAAAAGAGATTAGATAGACAAATAATAGGAAAAAAATGCAATCACCTTCCCCCAGAAACCACCCAAAGCATTATTTGGGAAAAAGAAATAAATAAATAAATAAATAACAGATTTGAAATCTTCTATGACTGAGAGTACAAGCAATTCACGCCACTATGTCAAATGGGTTTCAGTTTCCCAAAATCCTAGTAGCCTCATTATTGAGGATCCCATTTTAAAAAGAAAAAAATAATGAAAAAAGAAGAATAAAAAAAGTACAGTTAGTTTAGTGCCTGTCTCACTGTTTTTCTACCTTGTAAACTCATCCAAAGCTAAATAATGGAAAAGGAAAAAAAATACCAATAACACATAAAATTCTGATGAAGTAAACACGAGCAGGATTTTTCCTCTTTTCTATCCTTTTTTTTTTTTTTTGGGGTTGAAGGAAAACAGGGGCAGGGTTAAGGGTTCTACTCGAACCACATAATCACAATAACTTAGTCCAGCTGAATTCAATTTTTCACAAATAATTCAAATTAAAATTATACAATCTCCCTTGAAAAATTCACTCACTATAAACAAATATTGCAGAAAAATAAACAAACTTAAAAAAATAATAATAATAATAATAATAATAATAATAATGAAGAGAGGAAGAACCTTTGGGTGATTAGATAGAAAGTATCGCCTTCTTTGCTGTTAGATTCGGCAGCCAGAGCAATGTCTCGAATGAAAACCCTTTCTTCCTCAGGCGTCATCTCCGTACTGCTACTGCTACTGCAAATCGACACCTCCGCCATTCCTATTTCGCCCGGATCCGACCGAGCAAGCCAAGACTCGGAAGAGGAAGGGGCTTTGAGTTTGGTTTCTCTCTCCTCCTCAATTTTCTCGGGAACCAAACGCCGGGTTTGGGAAAATTGAGAGAGAGCAGAATTTTGTAACTGGAGGGTTTTGCTCGCAATGGTAGAAGTTGCACTCAACCTTGCCTGAAAGGTTTGAGTCAAAGTGTTCACCTCAAGTTTCTTTTACAAAATTTATATATTCCCTTGTATGGTGGTGGTGGAGGTCCATATTATTAATGGGGGCTTTTCTAGTGAAATTGGGAAAATCAGAGCCCTTGAAAGTGTTCTTTTTTTTTTTAATAAAAAATTAAAAAAAAAAAAAGAAACACCCTATTTTCTATAAATATTTGCACAATAATTCTTCTCTTTTTTAAGTTCTACTCATAAACTGATTTGTCAAACATGGTAGATTAATAACTCAGAAAGATTATTTACAAAGTTTATTAAAAAAAATGTGGTTGCAGCCACAATTGACGGTAACACCAACTCGACATCTTCTTCTTAAAGTTGAAGGTCCTGACTTCGAATCTCATCCAAATTCAGAAAAATGTTACTTGTTCCTTCGTTGAGCGAAAGAGAATAACGTTACTTGAATAAGGTTACTTGTTTCTTCTTTGTGCAAAAAAATTCTCTGCCTTGTTATAACATGCTGAAATGGAGATTTCTTTGAGTGGTTTCTCATGCTCTCGGGGTGGTCCATGAGTTAATCATCATCTTCCTTTTTTTTTTTTTTCTTCATCCCTTTTTTTTTTTTTCCTTCAGATGATAGCCTTATTTTTGTTTTTGTAAGGCTAACATTAACGAGTGCCACGTGATTAAAAATGTTTTGAAACATATGCCCTTGCCTCGCCTTGCCTCAGGGAGATATTTAGTTATTTAGACTTATAACCAAGTTTCTTTAGATTCATGAACTTCTAAAGTTCATTTTTAGGCTCAGTAAACTCTACTTTAATGAAACGTTCAAATTCTTAGAATACTTTGCTCAAAAAATTTCAAAAAGAAAGAAGAAGATTTTGCTGTTTGGACTAGTTTCAATGTTGTTTATAAGTTGGGTTTTTGAGATTTAAAAGATTTAATCAAAATTTAAATACCTTATTATCGATTTGAAGCTTGAAATCACGATTTTCTTGTATGAAAATCGCATTTCGATAAAATTTTTCTGTCTAACTCAACTGGTCCCTACTAAGCTCGACTGAAAATCTACTTAGCTTGACTAGATCTAGTTGAGCTGGATTGGGATATTTTAGACTTTTAATATGTCATTAGCTAAAAATAGAAAAACAAAAAGAAAAAAAAATTATAAAACAGGTTTATTTTTTTTAATAGACTTAAGAAGGGATTTATATAACTAAAAGACTCTCCGGTCAAGTGACTAATATGGTAAAGTCTAAACTACATATAGTCCCAATGTTGATGTGATAACCCAAAATTCAATCCAATCTATCTTGGGTATCGAGGCAAATCTCTCTCATAATAAATATCTAATCCAACCTTCACTTACGGCGCGGGCCAAAATAATCGAGCAACTTTCAATATGATTACAGATGGGGTTTAGAAGAAGCTGCAAGTTTGGCCAGGGAATTGCTTTTTTTAATTGGAAGGAAAGAGGCATATATATCAAAGCAATAACTCTCGCAATTCTAACTTACACGGTGGTGTTTTTCGTTTAACCTCCATGTTCTATAACGAGTTATGTGCCATGATGGCTCATTTTTAGTAGGGAGGTTCGAATGATAAAAGGAAAATACATTGGTTGTCCTGGTCAAAACTTTGCAAAGGGAAAAATGAAGGTGGTCTTCGTTTTCGTGAGCTTAATGATTTTAATCGGACAGTCTTAGCAAAACAAGATTGGAAAATTATTCAATATTCAAAGTCCCTAATGTCTTGAACTCTAAAAAGTAAGTACTTCCAACATTCTAACTTTTTTTAAAAGCTTCAAGTACTTCCACATTCTAACTTTTTAAAAGCTTCACTAGGTTTTGCTCCTTCTTGCATCTGGTATAGTGTAGTGTGGAGAAGAGATATGCTAAATTTGTGTCTGCGATGGTGGGTGGATAATAGCCAATCTATAAACATATTTGAGGATCTATGGCTTCTATGTCTTAGTACTTTTCGTCCTATCAATACTCATTCTAGAGCTAGTCATATTTGGAATGTGAGTGATTTCATTGCTACAGAGTGTTGGCTAAATTTCATGAAAAACATAATAAAATCAAAGATGAATAAAAGCTTGGAAAACAAAAATTTTTCCAAACTAGTAGGGGTGTTCAAAAAAACCGCCAAACCGTGGAAACCGCCCAATCCAATCCAAACTGCTCAATCCGTGCGGTTTTGTTTCTTAAATGGCCGGTTATGGATTAGAAAATATAAAAACCGACTTGGCCGGTTTGGTTTTCGGTTTTAGAAAAATTCGGTCGGATTTAAACCGAACCGGCCAATAAGTTTGAATATGTATTTTTTTTAAATATATATTAATAGCTAAAAATTTAAGCTCATTCATTCTAATTGAGTAATGATTACTCTTAGCTTATTTAGGACTATGTTACTTAAGACTCTTATGATATTTTAGACTTTAAGTCTTATTGTTATGATATGTTTAAGATTAAAGACTTTAAGTTTACTATTCAATTTGATTAAGTTGTAAGTTGTAACTAAAATTTAAGTTTACTATGACTTTCGATTTGGTTATAGCTTTTAACTATGTTATAGTTTCGTTTTATATTTGGACTTTATATTTTAGATGAAATATGATTATGATATGAGCTTAGTTGATATTGTATTAATTTAAATTTTTTAAGTTTTCAAACTGCGGAAATCGCCCAAATTGGCCGCAAAAATGTAGGTGCGGTTTGGCCGGTTTGTATCGACAAACTCAAACCGCACGGATTGGTAAACCGGCCAAACCGCACATTCGGATTGGCTTCTGGATTGACGATTTAGACCGTCCAAATCGGCCATGAACACCCCTACAAACTAGGCTTTTCATAAAAACTATTTAGGATCTTTGTTATGGTCAAAATACATACAAGAGATTGTACCTCAACTGATGAGTCTTCCTTCCTAAACACCATGCTTATAACTGTAGAGGTGTGTTGACATTTCGATCTTGATTAATCTCCAAGAAAGAATCCAAAAACTCTAATGGCCTCCAATGATGGCTCCAAGAATTTCTCTTTCTGACTTTTCTCTCAGTTTTCTATGCAGCTGCTAAACAAATATTTTAGTCAAAACTGAACAATATTTACAATTAAGGGTGGAAGGAGTCTTTTAGGAGGAATTCTGCCAGTCCTAAGGCATATGGACTGGCCGAATTTCAGTGCCCTATTGGGCACAGAGCCCACTACTAATTCAGCCTTATTCCTCTTTTGTCTTTAATTGTCAAAAAAATATTGAGTCCAATTGTATTGTTCTCATGCAACTCGATGTTAATGTAGGTTGGGGACTTAATAGACCTACTTAATTCAAGCTCCAGTAGAATAAGACTCCGTTCTAATTAACTCTTAATATAAGTCGGTTTGTACTACTAGTTATGAACTTATTCTACTAAAGGATAAACTGCAATATTAAATTAAATCAATATGACAAGATATTTTATAATTAGAACTATGTCCATTAGATAATTACTTACCTCGTGTCCTGAACAGAAATTGAAAGTGAAAAGGGTCAATATCCTCTAGAGATTGGTGTGCTAATCACCTGTCATGAATTACAGTTATTCAAGATGCACATTTTACCAAAAGAATGCATCAAGATACTTGAACAAGACTGAAATAAGAACTTTCACAAATTTAGGAAACTTGATCTTAAAATGACTCAGAAGTGTACAAATCACTTAAGGTACTTAGCAGCCAATAACTAGCATTGAAAAACTGTTTAAAAGTATTAAAATATGAATGCTAGTTTATTAGCACAAAATGATTTAAAATGACACATAATTTTGTGAAAACTAGTCCAATTGCCTCTAAATGGTGCCATTTCATTTTAAGAATATTTGGACAGCACCTCCCCTAATTTAGGACATTCCCACATGATTAAAATCATTGTTTTAAACCTATAATAACATTTTACAAGCCAATTTCTGCATATACACATCAAAAGAAACATCTAGGATAATATAGAAGCACATTTAAAATCTTTTTCGGTTTAGACAAGTTTAAAACAATTTGTGCACTTGTCTATAGCTACAAACAACAACTAAATTAATGGAACAAATAATAGAATCCGTGACATATCCATCTCCTAGATTTTGGTTAAAGAAAGTCGTGAATGTATCTCTCATATTATAACTAGTGATATACTAGCTACTAATTAATCAATAAAACCAATCTCTTTCAATCCAAAAAAAAAAAAAGAAGAAAAAGCTCTTCATGAGGGATAATTTTGTAAAATGTCCCTCTATAGGATTAATTAAGTTGCTAATGACATAAAAATACCCAATTTTTACCTTGTTTACAAAAAAAATATCATGACATGAAATCCTACAAATTAATCTACATTTAACATTCCTTCAAATTAACACATTTACATTCATACAAATTAACACTCTAATTTTTTTGAATATTACAAATTAATACCCTTATATTTAAAATTTCTGCAAAATTTATACTTTGAGCATGTTAGAAGAGGCAAATACTCCTATTTTTTCTATTTTTTTATCCTCTCCCTTCATCTTTTCTAGACTGCCCTTTTTTTTTTCCAACCACTGATGTGTTGTTGCCCATATTTATGCAACCATAAACCTCCTCTTTCTCTCTCTCTCTCTCTCTTAAACTAATTAGATAATGAGATAGTATTTGGTAATTAACAAAGTTTTGAAATATATATAAGATTATTTTACATCTTTCACATCACAAATTTGACCAAAAAAAAAGGTACACAAGATATACTTTTTTTTTTTTTTTAGAAAAATAAATGGAATACTTTTAGATTATAAGAACAGATAATTTAATATTGGATTCATATATAACAGAAGTACTACAACAATTAAAGGAATTCACATTACCTTATAAGTGAAAAACAAATATTGTTAGTCGGGAAACAGATAAGTATACTAATAACATGGCATGTCAGGTTTTTTCGGTCAGGTCTAGACTAACGAAGTTAGCCTTCTTATTAATTTGGAACCAACGGAAAAAAAGCTATCTTGTTAGTTTGAAACCAATGAGATATGTTATACCAAAAGGGCAAAAATACAAGCACAAACTAGCGTTATAATATGTATGCATAAACTAACAGCTTAGTCTAACACAATACAATACATACACATCCAAAATGAGTAACTAAAGTATTTATAAAACTCTATATATAGATTACTAAAATAACTAGTACTCATAACATCTAAAAGGCGTAAAAAAAAAAAAAAATCAATCCAAGTGTGCTTGTATTTGGCATTAATTGATCTATTTGAATAGTGCTCTTGCTCATTCTTCTCTAACTTCATTAATTTCTTATTGGTATAAAATATTTGTTCGAGATACTAGAAAATTAGGATTTAATTAGTAACAACTTACTAATTATGTAAACATATAATTGAAAATAACAAGTGAATATTCAAGTAAATGTGCATATTCTTGATTTGAAAAACATTATAGAATCTCTTTGTTGAATTATCTCGCTCATATAACTCAACATATTGAATTCACATTCAATATTCGTTGGTTGATGTGGATCCTTAAAAATAAAGAAGATAAATAAATTAAAAATTAATGATTTTTTTATGAAAACAAATAAACTTTAAAATTTGGTAAAAATTTTAATTTACTCTTAATAATGAGTTTTGTTTTTTTCCCCCTTCCTTTTTTCGCTTTGTATAAGGTGAATTCACCTTTTGTCATAAAATGTACAAGTTATATATAAGTTTCAAATGTATACATAACTACAACTTTAAATTAGAATATAGAATAAATTTACCACTTCATTGTCTGGCTAATTTACTCACAAAGGATTAAATTGATCAAATCAAGAAATTATATAACTATTTTATATAATATCAGAGGAAATAATGAGTAACATCAAATGTTTTCTATTTATAAGAAATTATGAAAATATTAACATATACTACTTTGTTGACAATAGTAATTAGTATATATTAATGAATCCAAATACACGTGAGAAATCCATACACTTACGTATCGTTGCAAAGAGTAATGAGTAACTAATCAACAATACTCCTTGACAAAGTCCAACAATATAGCATTTCCACACGAGCCTTTCATCCATCACCAGCTGTAACAATCTTACTGATGCAGTGCATCATGAGATGGAGTTTTTCAAGAGCTATGATTGTAAGAAGTAAAAGTTGGCATTTCCGGTAGATCGCTTGGAGTTTCCGGTCCATCGATCCGGTCTACTGCCTCCAACACTAGTTGGCCGATTTTTTGTCCTAAAAAGCGAATTACTCTTTGCCAGAATCGGTAGACAGGATTGGTCTACTGCCCGTTTTCGGTAGACAGAACTAGTCTACCGTCTAGGCTGCTGATTTGCGATATCAGCGTCCTTTTGTTACTCATTTTTTTCCTTTATTTTTTTATCAGATTCTGAATATTTTAAAATTTTAATATTAACTGATTATCTTGCTTAGATTTGGAGAATAGAACTAGTTTTTTTTTCCCCTTAGGCTTTGTAACTAGTTGATTATTTTTATGAACTGAATCTTTCTTTTTCTTTTTTAAATTTAAAATAATTGATTATCTTTTGGTCAGTCGCCAGAGAGTGTCCTTAGTACTTGCTTCAAGGACTGAGAATGGTTCTATTTTTTGTTCTTAATTAAGTCTAACAAAAAGTACTCCTTGTCTAAATTAGCCCCATTAAAAAATTAAAACTAGTATTTATTAGTATAAGTACCCCTTGTTATTCCTAAAATAGGTCTCTCTTCTCTACCCATTAATTTGATTGAGTTCTTAATTTTGACACCCTAAGTCAAACGAAAAATGAATGCAGGGGTTCCCTCTCCCTGCACAAATCCTTCCTTTCTCCTTGCCTACACCGTTCAATTGTTCCCCATTTCCTGCTCCCCCTCTTCTTCATTTTCGCCATGGCCCCTTGGTTGCATCACGTTGTTGTACTTTTCTCTCTTCCAGCGTCAATTTAATATTCGCCCTAGTTGTTGAGCCAAAATGGATTCCATCGTCAAGCCTTTTAAGAAAGGACGAGAGTTTTCAAACCTTTATACATGTTGAGAAGTTGATTTGTTAATGTATGTTGATTAAGAATTATTTCAACTGTCTCTTTAAACTTGCCATCACCGATGTTGGTGGCTGCTTTATGCCCAAAGATTAGCCAACTGGGTCAGTCATTGTTCATCCCTTTAAATCCATGATAGAAAGAATATTTGTGATGTTATTTGTTTACAATCAACATCTTGTTTAAGCTAATATTTTTATCTTAGTTATTATGTCTTTATGTCTTTATTTATTTATTTATTTATTTTGTATTATAGTTCTCATTTGGTAATGAGAAAGAAGAAAATCATGTTCAAGAATTTTTAGTTTATGTTGTTTCATCATTCTAGTTCCATTAATAATCCATGATTTCAATCATATATGAAAAGAAGTGCATTGCAACAATTTTTTTTTTTTCCAAATATAGATTGATTTGTGTTTTTAGAGTACAATAGGGTGTATTATGAGTAATTTATCTCAAGTTTAACTAAATGTGTATATTGTATGTTTTAGCTTTTTTACTTAAGGATAAATATGTAATTAAATTTTTTTTAAAAATTGAGGTGCTTTTATTCTAGTTGGGGGTGTAAATATAATTCCCCTTTAAAACTTTAAGGGTACTTTCTGACATTTAGGATGGAAAATTGCTGGATTGGCAACATTTTTAATTGGCTGCCATATATAAAAAATCAAACTTTTGAAATGTTAGATTTATAAGAAGCCTATACACTTATAATGAATAGACAATTATATATTTACCCCCAATTTTCAAAACAAACTAATATATTAAAATGAGTGGATTTTGTAATTTCACCACGTTAGTATTTTTTTCCCTTGTAATTACCAAACAATATAAAAGAAAGACATATTTCATCTTACACATTTTCTCCCCCTCTTTCTTTTTTTTTTTTAATTCTTTCCATCCTATTTTCTTTCCATTTTACTAAATATAGACTAAAATAGCAAAATAATTAAGAAAAAATAAACGTGTGATAAGATGTCCTTACCAATGCATCATAAAAAGTGACTAAAACTTTAGGCTCCGCAACATCTGATTCAGCTACATGGCTGACCAAGATAGCACCTATATTTTGTTGGAAATTGGAAGTACATGCATAAGTATTATATGAAATTATGACCTCCACATGATTATTAAGCCCATCCAGTGGTATATTGTAAATAAATCCCAATAGTTGAACCTACTATATATCCTACTGCAACAACATTCTCTACTGAACCCACAACAAGTTTGTCTTTCCTATTCTACAATATAAAATAATAAAACTTCTTTTTTCCTGAGATTATATACCCAATATGTTCCATATAGGTAGTGAATTTCCCAATGAAGTTTATTTGTACCCACTCTAGTGGTCTATCAAACACCATAGAATCCGGTGTATTAGCTTTATGGTGCAACATGTTGTGAGATAACTGAAGAACTACCTACATATCATAGCCTTGTCATGCTTGCAATTCTGCTATTTGTGCTTTGAATTTATCTTATTGTTGTTTAAAGATTACTTCCCACTTCTTTTGCATCTTCTCAAACTTTTTTGTCTATGATTCAAGGTTTTTGCTTCATATGCCAACATCCAACTAAATGTATTTAGAGAAATTACATTGTATGTGGCCTCTTTTTTAACGCCTGTAACATATCATTTATTATTGTTTGTATTTCTATGGAAAATCCTGGAATAGGGTATTAAGTTTTTTCTTTATTCCTTGAGTGAAAGTTGGTGTGACTTGATTGGTGAGAAATAGTTCATGGGCCCACACAAAAATGTTGCAGCTGAGAGTTCCCGCACTGGATCAATTTCCTCTCTGTTCTCCACTAAGTCTCCTTTCCTTTTAAATATCAGGTTGTTGAAAATTCTAGATATGCTCAAAGCTCCAGATCTCTTAAATGCAATGATACTAGGACATGGACAATTGTTAGATTTTCGGTAAATTCTTATATATATTAAAGTAGATTGATAGTTTAATTGGAGAAGAAAGTGGAGGGGAATTGAGTGATTTCATCCTAAATTGTTTCACTTGAAAGTTATTTTAGAATCTTCTTCTCTGTTTTCTCCCTGTGTCCACGAACCCATTTATGGAAATTAGAAAAAATATCAGCTTAGAAACTCGAGAGCTTTTGTTTCAAACATAGAACAAGTTGTTCAATTTTCATGGCATTTTTCCTTTTTTACTTTTTTTATTCATTTTTGGGGGTAAAAAAATAATGAACAACTGCAAAATTGTAACACCTCCTAGCTTATCTATATGACTATATAGGTCAAACTAGGAAGTATTATTCTTTCATAAACCATATTTTTAGTTTTGCGAAAAGGTGGGCTAAATTTAAACTTTTCAAACTTTAAAACAAAAGAAGCTGCGTGACATTACTTTTTGAAAGTGTCTTTATAAATGTACAACCAAAAAGTCCTTATCAGTTTATCTTGCCATCAGCAGTAATATTCACAACACACCAAAATAACAAAATACAAAAAAAAGAAACATCGCCCACAAGTCAAATTCGTCTACATCTGTATGATCATGGCGACAAAAAAGCGTGAGAGCCAACCAGCAACTCTATACATTATATATCTCCTCATCTGTATCACAGGAACTAAATGAGCTAATGCTCAGTAAGTAAAGATCATGCATGCTTATGAATGTGTTTCATGCATAAACTTCATTGAAATTCCCATTGTACTTTTTCTTTCATAACTTTTCATTTTGATGCACTTTTCTTAGAAAACATTTCTTTATAGGGCCTTTGGGTACACTACAAAGTCGCGGCAGTCGGTAGGCTGTGCCCACCTATGGGGAAAGGAAACACATAGCCAATGCGAACCATATCTGCCCAACGTAGACCAACTAGGTAATGCACCTTGTAGATCTCATAGTACAATACTCAGTCCCGGCAGTCAGTAAGTCGTGCCCATCTATGCGGGAAGGATGCCTATGAAAACCATACTTACCCAACGCAGACAGACTAAACAATGTACTTAAAACATATCTCATAAAAATTAGTACAATGGTACTACTTTAAATCCAATGTGTGGAAAACTTCACTACTTTGAAAATCATGCTTAAATAATCATGTCATGTTTATGTCTTTCATGAACAAAACGATAACTATATAAATAAGATATAATTGAAATATTACACATAAAGATATAGGAAAACATCTTGTATCTATTGCTGTTCTTGTGATGCAATTAAAATAAATCTTTACTTACTTTATGTTCGGCAGATAAGATAGTGGAGAGGGTCAATATCCTCTGTAGCAAGGTGTATAGAAGACCTGATGTCAATTTTATTACAAAGATAATCATTACAATGTAAAATGCTTAAAGAAAACAAGCACAAGACCGAATTACAACTTTTACAAAATAAGGAAGCCTAATCACAAAATGAACCAAAACGTCACATACTTTCATAAAAACTAGTCCATTTACTTCTAAATGGTACCATTTGGTTTTAAAAATATTTGGACAGTACCTCTCCTATTTTTAGGACATCTCCATATGATTAAAATCATAGTTTAAGACCTGCAATAATAATTAACAAGCCAATTGCCACATATACACCTCAAAGAAGATCATTTAAAACAACTTAGGTACACTTGAATTCTTTTCGATTTAGACAAAGTTTAAAACCACTTTTACACTTGTATAACATCACAACCAGCCAGAAAATAGATATAATCTACATAAAAAAATAAATGTCTTACACATTCTAAGTAAAGAAATCAAATTACAAGTGTAGACAACTTATTCCAACAATGAAAACACTTGAAAATACTTAAATCTACAACTAGCAAACTTTGGGGCTTTAAGTCTAACTTTAATCCTCCACTTAAATTCTTCTTTTCCAGCCATATATAAGGTTTCCTAGGACCTTTATTCATCAAATAAATACTTTGATTTAAGAGCTAAAACAATAGAAATAAATTACCAATTCTAAATTCCACAAAAAGCTCACCTTGACTAGTTTGAACTTTTGTTGAAGCTCTTGCCTTCTACTTCCACAAAATTGATTCCCAAGGCTTTGATTTTGATTTTAAGACTTAAGAAAACCTAGAGGAACCATTATTTAAGTTGTATCAAGTGAAGAATTGAAATAACAAAACAAAACCTAGGAAGAAGAACTAGTAGAATTACCTTGACTAGTTTGGACCTATCTTGCTTTCTTGAGCTCCAATTTGAGTTCTACCACTTGAAAACTCTTGGATATGGCTTAAGGGAGTTGAGAGAAGTCTAGAAAAGAGCTACGGAGTTTCAGGTCATGGCTGGAGAGAAAAGAGAAGAAAATGACTAGATTTGGTCCAAAAGTGATACTTAATAACTAAGAAATGGCATAACTTAAGTTCTAAGGGGTATTTTGGGTATTTTGCACCTTACTTTCTATGTGTCCAGCTCTAAAACATCCTTAGCATACTCACCACATTGCTGGTCAATCCCATACATCCAAGTGTAGGCCAAAATGGTGAAATTTAGAAGGTGAAATCTAGTCATACTTTGACCTATAATCCCATATGATCAATCTTATTGTAATCTGGTGGAACCTAACCTCATAACCAAACATTAAACATAAACATAAGTCAATTAGACTCCAATTAATAATGCAAACATAGCATCAATGCCCAATTAATAGAATGTACAAAATTGACATTAAGCAATTAAGCTGAATCTAAGCTAGCTTAGTATAATTAAACACAGTTCAGTACAATGACTGCCACCTCGTGCTTACCTGGGGCCAACAAATAAAATGCTATAAATGATTCCTAAATATTGAATTAAAGCTATTTGACGTGTTAAACGTACAGTGAATTTGGCTCCGAAAAGCGCAAATAATACATTTTATTGAAAAACTACTATTTGACCAAGTTATCAACAAACATAATTTTAATGCATGTGCATATAGTATTACTATTCATTAATGTATTCTTTGTTCCTCTCACACACCAAGCTCTCTCTTTGAAGGTACTGAGCCTTTACACTGCATGGGAGCACTTCAACAAATATTAGTACAATAATACATATCGAAAGCATTTAACAATCAGCTTAAGTAATTTACCATAAAATTAACACTAGTTTCATGATATGTCTATTATGTAATATGAACATGTTTATTATTGGCTTATTATGAATGTGAGAGTCTTGGGCATCAGAAAAATATAAACTGGGAAAGAAAGAAAGAGTGGGAAAAGAGGGAGAAGAAAAGAGAAACTTCCATGGATTTAAAGATATTGTGAGTGACTTGGATCAAAATTGAGAAGAGACTTTCTTTTTTTAAAAAAGGAATAGAATTAGCAAACTGGAAGAAAAAAATTCCTGTGCAAGACACTCTTTTTATCATTGGGCCCACTGGAAATATTCTGAGCCACTTGATTTAAATTGGGTGGTCATTATTTAAGACCTCATCATGAGGGGAAAAAATTATACCTAAGTTAGAATCCTCATCTCTTTTCTATATCTATTCTATATATATATATATTTTGAGTCCACCATTCTCTACTCTTTTTTTTTCTCTTTCTATATGTCGTTCCTCCTCTCTATGATCACAACTTTACAACATACATAGATAAAGAGAGAAAATTTTAACTAAAAACACAAAAAAAAAAAAAAAAAACAAAAAAATTTTGTAAAAGGAATATTAGGCCTTGTTTGGTTTATGGAACTAGGATAGGAAAATAGATTATTATCCATTTGTTAATCTCATGTTGATGCCAATTTTCGAAATTGGAACAAATAATTCATATAATAAAAATTAGTCTCGTTTAAATGGTGAGATAAATAATCTCATTCGTGTGACACTTTTAATCTCACACATCATTATTAGAAGCTCTAACTTTAAAAAGACTTTTTTTTTTAATAAACTTTATCTTTATATTTATACCCAATTAAAAAGAGGGTTAATGATATTAATAGGCCGACCTATAGTATCACTTTGTCCCCTTGACTTTTCAACTTACATAGTAATAGTCCATGACTTATGTAATTATTGCAACAGTAATCTTTTTATCACAGACTATTGCATATTTATCAGAAATAAGTATGTTACATATTTAATAGAATTAAGTCATTACGTAGCACACGGTTTGGTAACTATGGTCAAGAATGAGATTCTGAATTTTTACAGAGTAGACTACTAAGACTTATGCCATTATTTTAGCAGTGACTATTTTTTTATAAACTGTTAAATTTTTAACGAAAATGAGTCTTGTGCAAAACATACAGTTTAGTAATTATGGTTAAAAACGTGATTCTGACTCATAGAAATAAATAAAGCCCAATTATACATTTTGTCCATGACTATTTTTTTGTTAAAAAACTAACAGTTTGTGATAAAGGGGTCATTACTGTAACAATTATATAATTCAAGGGCTATTATTATGTAAGTTGAAAATTCAGGGGAAGGGGGGAGGGGGGAGGGGGGAGAGGGAAGTGATACAATGATTATAATTTAGGGACCATTATTATATTTAACCCATTAAAAAATAGACTAAAATCTGTTGTCCCAAAATGCTGTATTATTTGCTATCTTATCCACTTCAAAACTAACAAATCAATTAAAAAAAAATCTTAATTTAGCAGTTATATTATAACTTCTTTAGAATAGTTATGGCTCATTTACCAGTGTTTAAGTGGATGAGATAACAAATGTGAAAAAATACGGGTAACTTGCAATATTTCCTTTTATTTTAGCTTTTGCAAATTTATAGTATGGTCAGTGATTTTTTTTTTTTTTTTGGTAATTTAGTTCTTGGATGTTTAGTCTAATTTGTTTTTTCTAAATGTTTGTTGCACTAGAAGTACCTTAATTCTTAGTTGGTAATTATTTGATCTATAAAATTGTTTCTCAAAAATCTTTCTAAATTTAAAGTCTAGCAGCAATAAGTTCTTTTTTCTTAAACCAATAGAATTAATAATGAGAATTACGTTTTAAAAATTTAAAAGACTGAGAGGGAAAAAAAAATTACAGCTTCCTCTCGTCCTTCTCCTTCTCCTGCATGGGCCAATAACTCCATAAATTTGCACATATGTTTTCTTTCTTTTTTCTTCGTTTTCCATTTCACACACTAAACATTGGACTGAGATATGCATAAGACTATTACAAAGTAAATTGCGAAAAAATAACTGAAATTTGGTTATTCTGCAATTTAAACCCTAAAGTTTTGACGCAGCAGATTACTAGATTTAGCTCTAACTTGCGTTCTCACAATGAAAAGGGAAATAAACAAAATTCTCAAAGAGAATTTAGAAGAGAAAACTAAGATTTGATTGAAGATTGGATGATTACAACTCTTGCCAATAAAGGCTATTTATATAAGTCTAGGATTAATCTAAACCATCCAATAAAAAAATTCTAAAAAACTTACAACCATACACTTAGTATCTACCAACTAAAAATACTTTAAATAAATAAATTGTTCACCTAACACACTTCAAATAAACAAAGTCAATAACCTAACACATTTCAAATAAATAAGTCTATAATACCTAACACACAAAAGCATTCTACCAACCAATGGAATGTTCCATAAATTGGGTTTTGGAATTTTTGGCTTTAGCTCTAGGTCATAGTTATTTGGGCTGTGAGCTGCTGCATCAGTTCTCCTCCTCTTGAAAAGAACTCGGCCTCGAGTCGCTCAAGGTATAACTTCTAGTCTATGGTGCTCGTATAGATCTTGAACATTGAAGGTCTTAAAATTTGTGTAACTATCTGGTAGATCAATCACATATGTATTATCATTATTCTTTTGAATGATACGAAAAGGGCTAATTTTCTTCTGCTTGAGTTTATTGTATTCCCCTACTGGAAGTCTTTCTTTACGCAAGTGAACCATTATAAAATCCCCCTTTTTGAATTATTTGAATCTTCTGTGCTTGTCAGCATTAGCCTTGTATTTTGCAGTGGACTCCTCTAACTTTCTTTTGACTTCTTCGTGGATGTGGATCACCTTATTAATCAAATAATCGATAATAATATTCATCTCTGGAAGTTTTGGTAAATGTACCAAGTCGAGAGTATGCAACAGAGGACAAATATGAACAATTTCAAATAGAAATTTATCGCTGGAACGATTTGGCACATTGTTAAAGGTAAACTCAGCTTGCGATAGGACATTCTCCCATTGTCTGGGGCTTTCTTTAATCAAGCATCGTAAAATATTGCCCAGCGTGCGATTGGTGACTTCAGTTTGTCCATTTGTTTAGGGATGATAAGTGCAACTAAACTGTAAAATGGTATCAACTCTCTTCCACAAAGTGCGTCAAAAATGACTGAGGAATTTACTATCGCAATCAAAAACTATTGTCATTGGTAACCCATACAGACGAACAATCTCTCGAAAGAACAATTAAGCAATGTGGGCAGCATCTAAAGTTTTCTTGCAGGGAATAAAATGGGCCATCTTTAAAAAACGATCTACCATAACAAAGATAAAATCTGAACCTCTCTGTGTTCGTGGTAGTCCCAAAATAAAATTCATTGATAAATCTTCCCAAGGAGCGTCAAGAATAGGAAGTGGCATATCTAGTCCAGTGTTTTGAGCTTGTTCCTTTGTAGTCTGGTATATATTATAACGCTTGACAAATTTCTCGACATTACGCTTAAGATGTCGCCAAAAGTATCGAGCTTCTACTAATGAAATAGTTTTGTCTCGCCTCATGTATCCTCCTAACCCTTCTGCGTGTAGCTCTTGAATGATGTGTTCTCTGAGAGATCCTCATAGAATACATAAATAGTTTTCAAAAAAAGAAAACCATCATATATTTGATGTTTATCTGCAACTCCACTAATATACTTCTACCATTCTTCCTTGAAATCTTCATCATCTGCATATAAGTCTTTCAATAATCAAAAGCGATTATTTCATTTTGGACAGCAGTTAGCAACATAACTCGATGACTCAATGCATCAGTGACTTTGTTTAATTGTCCTGACTTATGCCTGAGAGAGAAAGCAAACTTCTGGATATAGGCAATCTATCGAGCTGATGGTCTGATGGTTTTTGGGCCTAACACTTAGAAAAAAAAACATACATGCATGCAAATATGGAAAACACATGATCACATCATGAACGTAGCGGAAAAATTTGCGGATTTAGGTTTTAAAATTTTTACATGAAAATAATTTTCATAACCATAGAACATGCATATATTATATACAGGATCATGTATAATATAAATCAAATCTAGATACACAAACCCTAGAGATGAGATTAGGGTTTACCTCTTATAGCGTGCTCCTTCTTAATCTCCTTATTGATAGTGATCAAATCTCCAATCCTAAATCTTCTTGTCTATGCTCTTGCTCTTAATTGAAGAGGTGAGTGGGCACCAAGTTAAATCCTACGTTGGAGAATGATCAAGAACACCTTCTTGATCTTTTGGAACACCAGGATGTGAAATGAAAGTGTGAGGTTACTGGAAATTTTTTCTCTCTCACTTAGCCTTTAGGTTGGTCGAAATCTCTCTCTCTCCCAGTGCCTTATGCGTGTGATACTGTATGTGTTACTGTGCGATTTTTCCTCTCATATATCTTATATATATGGGGCCCAAAACTACTAATCATAGTCCAACTAGGATTGGACTTATTCTCCAATTTGGGCTTTGGGTGTATTTTTATAAATATGTCCAACTCATGTAACTTATTTATAAAAATACCAACTTCTGTATAGAATCATTATTTTACACAGTTTTATGAAACTAATTTCACAAATACCACCAACCAATTAACAAGTTTTGTTGAGTTAGACAAGGGACCTAATAGATCCAAATAATCTAAGCTCCAATAGTATGATATATACATAATAACTCTTATTATGGTATTTATATAAATACTATTAGTAAAGGGGACACTCCACTAAAGGTCCAATACTGCACTCTTAGATTAAATGTCATATCTTTTATAGAGATTTAATTAACAGCCTTGATAAACAGATCCATCTAGTATATTCTATACCACATATAGAATCCCTATACAATGTCGTAGTTAGATAGGTAAAATTACCGTAATATCCCTCTAACACATATTTATCTTTAAGTTACCATCTTTCTATCAAGGGATAATATTATCGATAATTTTGTTTTCAATGGTCATTTAGACAAAATTATCAATCAATTCACAAAGTGAATACTAAGATCTTATATTTAATTATTCTATGAATCTTGAAAGATCTTAAAGGGGCATTAATGTATAGTGTCCTTAACTATTTGGTGTTCCTATCAATTCATAAATCATAACCTCCAATATGTCAGAGTTCGTCTCTAATTTCACAGAGACTAGTCTTTTAACAAATCAAAAGGCTATAACCCATGAAAGCAAGTCCAGTCAAACATCAAGGATTAAGATCTATATGCTAAGAGCTAGTTTGTGGTAATATAAGAATAGAGTTAAGGTACTCCAATTCTTTATATTACCTGGTCCAGTTCAATACACATAACTTATTTATGTTGTACTAATGTTTCTATCAGAAGTCAGATACTTCAATGATTTGAGACACATCACTCCCGTTGAGATAGACAAATACTACAATCTTTAGTAAATAAAGTATTCCATCTTTATTTATAGATTGTGAACTAATTCATTTAGACTTAGATAAAGAAACAAGTCTCTCTATAATTAATACTTAATCATGTTTGTTTTTTTATACACAAATAAAGTCATGGAATCTTTTTCAGATAAATAAACTATTCAACTGAGATAGTTTAATCTAGCAAATATCATAATTGCATATAAGAGAAAGTTGTTTACACTAAAAGGGTAAAATTAGAAATCTATTTTTTAGGACAAATATCCCAACACGAGCATGCATCTAATTTGGTTTGGAAAAGTTATTGAGGTAATTAAGAGCTTGATGATCCGTATTGAGAATAAATTCCTTTTGTACTAGATACAGCTCCCATTGTTGCAATGTGCGAACAACTGCATATAATTCTTGCTCGTAAATTGACCATTTTTTTCTGGCTTCGCTGAGCGTTTTACTAAAGAAAGCTATCAGTTTCATATCTTGGGATAGAACAACTCCAACTCCTATGCCAGAAGTGGCACAGTTGACTTCGAAAATTTTGTCGAAGTCAGGAAGTGTAAGGACGGGTACATTTGTAAGTTTTTCCTTCGAGACAGCAAAATTCTGTTATGCTTCTTCTGTCTAAAGGAATTGCTTCTGCTTTAAATAATCGATGAGCAGTGCGGCTATAGTGCTAAAGTTTCTCATAAACCATCTATAGAACGTTGCGATACTACGAAAACTCCGAACTTCTGTAATGGTCTTTAGTGTTGGCCATTCTCGGATAGTCTTTACCTTATCTTAATCAACTTTAATTCCATTAGAACTTACAACAAAGCCCAAGAAGACTAAGTTATCAGTCATAAAACTAGATTTCTTCAAGTTGACATGCAATTGATTCTCACAAAGTGCATTAAAAACTTTGGTCAAGTATTGTAGATTATCCTCCTCATTCTGGCTATAGTCCAAAATATCATCAAAATAAATGACGACAAATCTTCCAATGAAAGGTTAGAATACCTGATTCATTAATCTCATGAAAGTACTCAGGGCATTGGATAGACCAAACGGTATAACTAACCACTTGTACAGTCCTTCATGTGTTTTGAATGCAGTCTTCCATTCATCTCCAAGACGAATACGAATCTGATAGTATCCACTCCACAAATCAATCTTAGAAAAGAGTTTTGATCCTCCTAATCTATCAAGCATGTCATCCAATCGTCGGATAGGAAATTGGTATCGTACTGTAATCTTGTTGATGGCCTGACTATCAATGCATATCCACCAGCTTCCATCTTTCTTCGGTGTTAGGAGTACAGATACAGCCACAAGGCTCATACTTTCTCTAATCATCCCTTTCTTGAGAAGGTCTTGGACTTGTGTTTGCAGGATCTCATACTCCTTAGGACTCATGCGGTAGTGTGGCAGACTCGGTAAGCTTACTCTGGGAACAAGATCAATCTGGTGTTAAATATTTCGTAGGGGTGGCAAACCAGTGGGTAACTCCTCAAGAATGATGTCTTCAAATTCCGACAGCAACGTTTGAATTTGTACAGGAATATTGATAGGAGTATATGCCTCTTTAGATACAAAAGAAAAGTTGGTCCTGGTGGAGGTTGTTTGGTTATTTTGCAGCCTCATAGGAGCCAAAGTAATCTTTATATTATCCTTATAGAAGCTGTATGTATTAGCTTTGCCATTATGCATGGTGTTTAAATCGAACTACTAAGGTCAACTAAGCAACATATAATAAGCATCCATATCAACAACATCACATAATACTTCATCTTTGTATTTACCGTTGGAGAAAGGAACTTGACATTGTTCTGTCACCTTTGTTTCACCGACATCCTTGATCAAACCAATGCGATATGAAGTAGTGTGTGGTTGGGTTGGTAGTTATAACTTGTCCACTATAGTCTTGGACCATATACCACTATTAATGAAAAGATCATACACTCATTATTCAACCATACAGCGGGTCTTGAAGATGTTATATCGTTGCATATCTTCTTTCTTCTTTAGTGTATACATCAATCGTCTTATCACTAAGGAAATACCTTCATCTATATAAATGACTTCCTCTGGTTCGGCTTCATCCACGTACTCCTCATTCTCGAAATACGTCTCATCCCCTTCGACGTCTTTATCATGTGTGATTAGATTGACAAGTCTGTTCTGACGACATTGATTTAAATAGTGGCCTGTTTATCTACAACGATAACATTTATTACCTCTCGGAACTGCATAAAGATTGTTAGTGCTTCATCGTATTGTCTTGCTATGACCTTCCCTTTGGTCAAATCAGATCTTTGTGGTGGTGTAGAGGATTGTGAAGTTGTTGGATTGCGATTTGTCCTTTTGTTGAGCTGAGTTTCAATTTTCAAAGCGAGTTGAATTGCACTAGATAAAGTATTATGAGATTGTTTAAATACCTCGTCTTGTATGTTTACGCGAAGTCCATCAATGAATCTAGAAATCTTTTGACTTTCGAATTCACGAATGTCCACTCAGGCAGCTAGTCTATGAAATTCGGTTATGTATTCTTGTACTGTCTGGTGTGCTTGTCGGCAATGTTGATACCGACTAAAAAGTGCTTGTTCGTAATCTAGAGGTAGGAAGTGCTCGATCATCAATTGTTTCATCCCCTGCCAAGAATCAATTGTTTCATCCCCTGCCAAGTGCAAACTTTATTTCTTCCTTGCCGAATATGTGTCACTTATAATTGATCCCACCAAGCTAACGTGCCTCCTTTGAGTCAATAAGCCACCAATTTGACTTTTATGTATTTTTGAGTAACCTAATAATCAAAGAACTTCTCCATTTCAGCTAACCAATCAAGGAATTCTTCAATCACGAATAGACTATTAAATTGGGGAATCTCAATCTTCATGCGGTAGTCATTTTGCTGAGGTCCTTGGTTATTTTCGGGTAGGCTAGTCCTTCATCGTCTTCACTAGAATCTTCATTGATTTCGATGCCACCTAAAATTTCCAAGAAGATCAACTTCGTCATGTTTTCTTTGCTCATAACCATTGTTTCGTCCCCCAAGAAAGTGTCGAGTCAAATTTGTAAGCATTATCTCTAAATTTTACAATCTTCTATCAAGTGTTTCGACTGATCCTTTGTTGCGAACTTTTCTACAACGGGATTTTATTGGCTAGACTCTCTGTCCGATATTTTCTATTAGAAAGAAATATATGTGTATATATATATATTTACACTTTTTTTTTACTTTTTACTTTTTTTTTTATTTATTTTTTACTCTTTTTTTTTTTAACTTTTACAGGAAAGAAAATAGTACAAACTCTTAAAAGTAAAGAAAAATAAAACTCTCAAAAGTCTAAATAGTAAGGGAAAAAAAAAGTTTACAAATATATATATATGTTACCTTGCTAAAGGAAGGAAGCAAGTTCTCTAAGGAGGAAACCTTGATATACCCCCTTTCTTTTTTTTTTTTGAAACAAAGATAGTATATGAAAGGATTATATATATGTATGTGGTAAATAATTATTGTAGGAAGGCGATGGTAAGGATTAGATAACAAAGGTGATGATGAAATAAGGATTTTTCTTTTTTTTGGTATGTATGTATAGGGTGATGGTAGCAGGAAAGCTCTGCCTGATACAGAGGTAGGCTCTGGTACTAATTGATGCAGCGGATTACTAGATTTCGCTCTAACTTGTGTTCTCACAAAGAAAAGAGAAATAAACAAAATTCTCAAAGAGAATTTAGAAGAGAAAACTAAGATTTGATTGAAGATTGGATAATTGCAACTCTTGCCGATGAAGACTATTTATATAAGTTTAGGATTAATCTAAATCATCCAATAAAATAATTCTAAGAAACTTACAACCATACACCTAGCACCTACCAACCAAACACACTTAAAATAAACAAATTAAACTTATAACCATACACCTAACACTTACCAATCAAACACACTTCAAATAAACAAATTAAACTTACAATTATACACCTAGCACCTACCAACCAAACACACTTCAAATAAATAAATTATTTATCTAACACACTTCAAATAAAAAAGATTATTTATTTAACACACTTCAAATAAACAATGTAAATAACCTAGTACATTTCAAATAAATAAGTCTACAATACCTAACATACAAAAGTATTCTACCAACCAATAGAATGTTCTATAGATTGGGTTTTGGAATTTTAGGCTTTGGCTCTGAGTCATAGTTATTTGGGCTGTGGGCTGCTACATCAAGTTTGGACTTTGCAAAATAATACCCTGATATTAAAAATTTACGAAAATCAAAACCCTACATTGATTTTTTTTGACCATTTTTAGTAACAAAAAGAAAATAATATTTTTCATTAAAACTCGATTAATCCTTATTATTCTCATTGATTTTAATGGTATTATTATATTTTACTGGAATGTAGAATGAAGATGTCTCATGTGCTGTCCCACACAAAACGGATTAGGAGTGTCTATCCCAACTCTCTGTCTCCCTTGCCATCTATCCAGAATTTTTGCACGTAACTATGAAAGCATACTAATATTTAACTGAGTTACTCTTAATAATATGGAGCTGTCTCACTTTTTTTTTTTTCACTTTTCTGGGTCTCATCTTCTAACGAAGAGGAAAGCAGCCATAAACAATGGCAATTTTACAAATATGATATATACCTTTTTCTTTTCTTTTTTTTTTTCCCTTTATGAGTCTCTCATCTTTTAACGTAGAGGAAAGAAGCCATAAACATGATATATACTTTTTCTCCTATTGTTTCTACAGAATAACAAGAAAATTAACATTAAATTGGAACAAATATGCGCCTTATGACTCTTTTACATAGAAATTCAAACATGCAGGCATGCAAAAAGAAAGAATAACCTGCAATCAAATGAAGATCAACCCAATCGAAAGAAAAAGGAAGAGGAAAAGTTGTTGATTATGAATTTAAGAACAATGTTTAGTTTTAGGTTAATTATTATAAAGGTCTCTGAGGTCCCTGAATTATAGCTATTGTATAACTTTGTCCTCCAAACTTTTAATTTACATAGTAAAATACCCTGGAGTATGTGACTATTACAGCAATGTTCATTTTGTAATAAATTCTTAGCTGTTTAACTGAAGATGGTCGTGTATAAAGTGTATGATTGGCTATTATTTTGTTCTGAGGGTTAGAATCTCGTTCTCGGCCATAGTTACTAAACTGTATAATTTGTGCATGACTCATTTCCTTTAAAAATTTAACAATTTGTGATAAAATAATAATTGTTGCAATAATTGCATAATCCTTTATAGTCTACTATGTAATTAAGTTGAAAATTCGAAGTCTTGTTGTAGGCCATAGTTATCAAATTGTATGCAATTTATAAATAACTCATTTCTATTAAAATTTTGAAGTTTGTAACAAAAAATCTGTTGTTGCAACAATTGCATAATTCAAAATTAGAGCCAAATTGCGAAAATAGTATAACATATATAATTCAAAAGCTATTATTGTAATTAACCCTTTAGTTTTTTTCTTCTGTTTCTTTTTTTTTTTCTTTGGGAAGTTAGTCAACACTCAACACCCATTTGTCATATTTTCGTAGAGAAAAAAAAATACAAATAAATGTATATGCAAGTTGTTGTCACCAAAGATTGGTCCAACAATGGGATTAAGATAGTGATGAAAATTAGTAGTAGACACTAGAATAAAAGATTTTTAAAGTGATTCGCTCCTTCGAACAAGGAATCCTAAGTCCACTAGTCTATTATTTCTTTGAGTAAAAGATTTGCTTTCTTCTATTTATAGGTAAGAGTTGGGGTTTCTTTACATTAAAATATTATTTTTTGTACATTCGACAGGTTAAATCTCGTTTGGTAGGTGAGATTTGACCATGATTTATCCCAAAAGTCTAGATGAATATTTTGGGAAACATAGAGGTCGTACATTGCTCTATGCTATTCGACTAGTATGGTTACACCTTGCCCCACGCTATTCGACCAGCTCCAAATGAGCTGATGTCTTCTACGAGCAGGTGCTTAAATAGTGTGTAACACAAGATTTTAAGAAATCGGACTCATTTCTTTTTGAAGATATTTAGTGTGTCATCAAATCTTCAAATCTCTCGAGTTCCAATCCTGTGCAATAATTGCAATTAAATATTCGTTTTTTCTTTGTATTGTTTTTGTTTTGTTGAGATCTCAGTCCGAGGGAAGAGATCACTCCATTAACTTAATTCAGTTTTGTGGCAGCAAACCATTCGGGACATGAAATATAAGATAGAGGATCTCCGATCTCCTTCCATGCAATATACAATATGTATATGGTAATACACCTATCACGTCAAGCAGTAGAAATTTAATCTAAAGAGGGTAAAAATCAAATGTGGTTTAATTATAGAAAGATGTAACTCAAAATTTGAAGGACATACTTAAAATTTTATAAATTTAAAAAAGAAAAAGCTAAATTAAGTGAGAAAAAAACTAATTTTGAAAAAAAATTACATGTTATTTACAAGAAAAACAAAATTCAAGGGGCCAATTTATTCTTCCAAACAAATTATTTCAAACTCTGCTTTTTCCACGTACAAGCACATCTATCTCCTCGTCAGACTTATCATTAGGAACTAATTCAACATCTCCTTCTCTACTTATTTCATGACTAACCTCCTCCATTGGCTTGTGAGAATAAAGCGAAGCACAAACAACGTAGTATACCAAATTAACAACTTGAATTCCACTTATGAGCAGGTAATAATATTCCAATTTCCCCCGATTGAGATTTCTGTCAGGCAACCAATTTTTATCCCCACTTCCGGTATACTTATGAAGCAGAGTAACCAACAACGTCCCGACGTAATTCCCGAGGGATAGAGTGAGCCAATTCAGCGACACCGCCGTGCTTCTCATGCTCCCGGGCGCCTGATCGTAGAGAAACTCGAGGCGGCCGACCGACATGAAAACCTCGGCGAGGCCGTGGAGGCAATACTGAGGCACCAGCCAGAACACGCTTATGGGGATCATGGCCGTAGGGTTGTCAAGCAAGTTGTGGCGGGCGGCGGCCGATTTCCGCTTCACTTCAACGAAGGCACAGACGACGGTGGAAACAATGTTGATGGCCAACCCTATTCCCATCCTCTGAAGGCATGTGATGCCAGTGGGGTTTTTGGTTAGGCGGCGGGCTAAGGGGACAAAGAGGCGTTCGTAGAGGACGAGTCCGATGATTATAGTGAGGGTGCCGAAGATAGGAAGGCTGCCCGGGGGGATCTGGAAGGAGGATCCGGCTATGTGGCGGTCCATGGTTCGACCTTGTTGGATGAAGAAGCTGTGCTGGTGAGATTCAGCGGTGACGAGTAGGATTCCGGCAGACCAGATGGGGAGTATTCTGATGATGCATTTTAGCTCCTCCACTCGGTGTACCGTAGATAGTCTCCATAGGTTTGGACGTGTAGTTGAAACTTTTGCCTCGTCGCCGGGGGTTACTATGGCTGCTCTGTCTAAGAACCTATTGAATTAACATAAAAGAATTTAAAGCAGTGTAATATATAGTTCAGTTGATGTTGATGTGGACCATGTGTCTACAATATTAATACAGCTTTCGAGCATTACACACTTCTTTCCATATTTATATTTGAACAGAAGAAAGTTAGAAAGTGGTCACATATGTTAAACACTAATCAATTAATACACGATACGATGCATAATGTCAATTAGAGATATTTTTGTTTTGTTCTGATCTTTTACATCCAAAATTCAGAGAAATTGTTTATTAATTTTTATGCTAACTAATTACCATATCTAATTATTTCCAAATATAAGTACTGATAAGATTCCAAGCCAAAAAATAAAGTAGTAATTAAACGATGGATTTGGTCTTATTTGAATATAGATTACTTACTTGAATTGATTCGAATGTAGAAGCCTTTCATGCAAACAAATATCAGCATCAAGCTCTTTATTCTCGTACAAGAGCTTGGGGTCCGCCGGTACCACCGCGTTCCTCTTCTTCACGGCGGCCAAAACCACCTGAGCCAGTCTCACTAGTGGACTACCTAAAGGTTTGAGCTTCTTGTAAAGCGGCGAGCCGACGAGGAAGGCGATGATTGAGATTGCCATGGAGACAGTGGGGATGCCGAGACCCCAGCCCCAGCCGACGTTGTCTTGGATGTAAACTATGACGGTTAAGGCAGTGAGTGTGGCCAGCCCCATGCAGAAGTAGTAGATATTGAAGAAGTTCCAGCGGCGCTTGGCCACGGCGGACTTGCTCATGTCGAATTGGTCGGCGGCAAAGGTGACGACGTTGGGCCGGATGCCGCCCGAGCCGATGGAGGTGAGGAGGAGGGAGACGTAGAGGATCCATAGCGCGCCTGAGGCTTCCACGCAGTTGGTTTGAGTTGGACATGGTGGAGGGCGGAGTGATGGGAATACTGCTGATATGGTGACAATCAATAGCCCCTATCATACAATCAACAATTTTTTAGCTTCTATAAAGCTAAAATTAAAAGGATTAAAATATGGGGATGAGAAATATTACATTTATGCGCTATGCCTTTGCGATTACATCATAGCAGGATCCCAACGGGTGGCTCTGTTACTTTTTTTTTTTTTTTTTCCCCTCCTCTTTTTATCCTTATTTAATGACAAACTTACGTACCTTTATATAAAATATCATGAATATGCATATATCATTATAATTTTATTTCTTCTCACACCTTTTCAAATAAACTTATTAAATACTCATTATTTCGGTCAACTTATTACACCATATATAAGTCTAAGAAATCAAAATAGTTCGATTTTTTTTTTTTTATAAAAAAAATAGTTCAAATAGTCTTTTATAATTATAGCTAGATTAAATAGCTAGCATCTTTAACACTTTTTATGAGATCAACTAGATTCTCAATAACTCATTCGATTTTTTTTAAAAAAAAAATAGTTTAAATAGTCTTTTATAATTATAGCTAGATTAAATAGCTAAGCATCTTTAACATTTTTTATGAGAACAGTTGTATAACTAGATTCTCAATAACTAGTCATCCTCTTTTTTTTTTTTTTTTTTCCCTTCAGTTTAGGTCTACAGTTCAGGAGCAATAACATAAGAATCATAATTCCTAAGCCCAAAACAAATAAGAATTTAAACTTCTTCATGAGAAAAGAAATTTATTTTTAAAAAACAAAAATAAAAGAAAAGAATGAAAAAGATTATTGATAATGGCTTAATCTTTCAATTTCTCATAAATAGTTCATATAATCTTTTAAAATATATATATATAATAAAAAATCCATTATAGAGCGAGTTTTGTCAAGATAGCTTAAAACTAAAGATCAGGATAAAAGAGGTATAGTTTTTTTTTAAAAAAAAAAAAAATAGATAAGAGAATATATTTTCATTTAGTTTGAGTTTCCAGTTTTGGAGTGAAAGAACATTTGTATGGAGTGGAAAAAGAAATTTTGAATTTTGAATTCTATTAAGAGATGTGTTAGGAAGATGAGTGCGGAGACAAAAAGTAAATTAGGGCTACTGGGTGTATTATTATTATTATTATTATTATTATTATTATTATTGTTGTTGTTGTTATTGTTGTCGTTGTTGTTGTTGCCGCTACTTTTGTGATCAGTTTAGATTTAAATAATTCACGATATTTATATCTTTTAAATTTTGGAGTGTCCTAAATTCTAATACAAACCCTTATTAAGGGAGATATGCTTATCAACCTCAAGCACTAGCGGTGAAGCAGTCAATCTGTTTTAAGAAATTGTGTTAAACACAAGCCTCAGTTTGCATTTCTTTATTTTTCTCAACGTTTACATTATTCTTAAGAAATTTGTGTTTTGATCTTGTTATTGTCAAAACCCATGTTTTTACACGGAAAGTTGGTCTTTTTGCTAATTTTTGGATTAAACATTGGTGGAATTGGTTAAATTCGATCTAGGACTAAATTGAAGGAAGTTTGTAAAAATGGGGACCATTCAGCAATTTTTGAGGGTACGTGAAAGTGTGAAGATTTGAGGACCATGTACCAAGTTGCAAATCAGGTGTCAACTTAGTGTGAGACACGCACTCAATAGTAACCCATCTTTTTCTCTCACTTCTCCCTCATTCTCTCTCTCTTGTCTATCAAACCTAGACAAACAAACCCATTTCTGCCATCTCCGACTACTTTCGAGCGCGGTCACCACCTTTGATCAACTTAGCACCCTTCGAAAGCTCAACTGTCGAAGTTATGTCATCGAAGGAAGCTTAGATCACCAACAACGATGGAAAAGAGCTTTGGAAGTCAAATCACTGCCGCCATCAACTCTTACCACCCTAAGGCTTGGGACAGAGCCATTTGGTTTTGTCTCGACAAGAGCTTTCACGTAGTATGAGTCTTGTAACTTGATTTTGCTCCGTTTGAATTTGAATACATTGAGTTGTTTTGGGTGTTAAGTTTCATATAGTCAAATTTTAATCCGATTGTTGGATCGTCGAATAATTGTCATACTTAGAATGTACTCGTGAAAATATGAGAATGACATATGTATATTGGTCGTTGTCGTAGCCGGACACTCAAATCAAGTTTGAACAGCTCGAGAATTGTCTAGTTTTGTATGCTATAGATCGCATTTCAGTACAACACCAAATTGAGTAATCCATATAGCTATTCTTACTAGTTTAGGTGCTAGAAATGCAACCATGATCTTAGAATTGCCATTCAAGGCTCTATTGGAAAAGTGATAATTTAAAGAGAGTGAACCGAGAATCAAAATCGCTTATGAACCCTCCAAACAATTGTCCAACAATACCACGAGTACTTGATAGCTCCCTATAGTTATCTTGCTGAGGTAGGGGATCCAATTACCTTATTTTCTTTGATTTTTGATAAAAATTGGATTTGTTGTGAAACTCTAGAACCTTATAGATTATATTGAATCAAATTGTTTTGAACTACTATTTTGAAAGATTGTGATATTATGAGACATTGTGGACTGCTCTAGATAGTTTTGTGTAAGTTTTATTTTTTTGGATTGGTTAAAATACAACCGTTATGTTGCCGAATTCTTAAGAGCACAGAATAGTTTTTAATTGAAAATCAGAGCATGTCTAGAATGTTCACTCATTGCATAATTATTTGTACCTCTTTATATATTTTGCATATACCATAGGATCATACATGAGGCCCATCTTAGACATCGTGGTATTAAATATGTGCCCTTTACTCTCGCCTTCAGTGAGAGCCCGTAAACCCATGCAAGACCCTTTGATTACCCCCACTCGGCAGGTGTAGGCATTTGGTGTCCTTCTAGTTCGGTAGGATTAAACACATGAGTGTTCCTCCAGTTTTCTGGGATAGGTATCAGGTAGAGAGTACTTAGTACACGTAGTACGAGTTATTCTGGTTTGTGATGAGAGGATGTGAGGATATAGGATAGGTTGATTTATGATATATGCATTATAGTATTTTCACTACAGTTTTGATTATAGTTTCCCACTATGGCTTTTCATTATGGTTTCTGGATAATAAATTTTTGATTATACTATTTTAATTTTGTTTTTGGTACATATTGGTTTGTGATATACATAAGTTTTATAAATTATTTTTTAATAATAACTAAGTATGCATTTATTTTCAGAACTAAGTGGTTTTCCTAAAAGATAATAGGGTATCCTATTGAGTTCTTGAGCATACCCCTCCTCTTTCCTCCCTTTTCAAGTATTTATTTGATCATGATAGATGTCTTATTAGCTAGACTAGTCGCTTGGTTTATGCTTACAGTCTTATTCCTATTCCGTGGTTGGTGTGTATACCTTGTTAGATTTCTTTTCGATTTTTAATTGTTTAGCCAAGTCTAATGTTATTGTTGAGTGGATATATCAGGGACTTTTCTCCATTATTAAGGCTTTGCGCTTGTGAGTACATTTTGAAAAATTATAAATAGACATTTTTAAACTCTTAAGTACTTAGTTTTCAACCATTATGTCTAATGAATGATTTCAATTTGTGAAATTTAAATTAGGGGTGATTTTCCTATTAATTGAGGATTTAATATATAATCGGACATTATAAGCTCTTTAAGAGCTTGATTTTTCAAACTACAAGTACTCTAATTTATGACCAATATTTGTAAACTAGGTTTAGACATTTCGGCTTGTTTCCCATATAATTTATCTCAACTAACTTAAGGACTTGCTAACTTAATATTTAAATGAATTAACTAGATTTTTCTTATAATCTAATAAAGGTGCTTTCAAAATGGACAAGTTTAACGAAATATTTTCTTTAGTGTGGAATTTGGTAAAGGATTATAGGCCCATATATCTATGTTTGAGTGTGTTAATTGTTTGAATTTTGCAAGTTATGTCCTCAAGTTATATCTTGTATCAAACCTTGATATATTTTCACCTAAATCACTAAAATGTCATCGCTTTGTCCTTTCGGCCGTGACAGTTATATTATAAATTTATTATGTTTTCACATTGTGAATATGTATTAATTATTATATTTTATTATTAATGCAATATCAAATTCTATTATTTCTTTTACATGTATAATCTCCTCTTATAAATATATATTGCTTATATATATATTGGCTAAGAAGATGTCCTTATTTTTTTAGTATTTTAATTTTAGTATATATACATATATATGGGAGCCAATATAGTAAGGATTTCTTTTATTCCCTACTAATAGAGAATTTAATTTTGACCATTAGATTTCAATCTAATGATTGTAAAAATAAATGCTCTCATTTAATTCACATTAGAATTTGTTTCAACGTATTTAATTGTAACCATTAGATTGAAATTAAAATGTCAAAATTGATTTCCATATGGATAAATTAAGAATAAAAATAATCCCTATTGTACTCAGTTCCTAATATATATATACACACACCAAATTTAGTATAATGTTGGGAACTCTAATTATTATCCACACTTTTCAATACTAACAGTCATGGTATGGGAGTTATCACTATTCAATTAGTTAATATTGTTAAAATTTATGTATGGTAAATTCCAATGCACCAAATTTATTAATGACAACTCACACACGTCATATATATTGGTATTAAAAATATGAGATAATAATTGAGAACTCTACTAATTATATGTATATGCAATATAAAATTAATAATACCAATACATGTAGTAGAAAAACGCATGAGTATATTCAGTTTGAAAGTTGAAACAAATATGGTTATTTAGTAATAAAAAAATGGACACATTTTAAAATGGTCTTTAAAAACGGCCGTTTGCAAAAGTACTCTAGTTTTAATCATCTTAATCTTGTATTATATGATACGCACAAGCAATAATTACGAAGCAATATACCAGTTCATAGATGATGGAGCCAATGGTGATGGTCCAAAAGCGGCCGGCAAAGGAGTCGGCAATGAGGGCACCGATGATCGGCGTGAAGTTGGTGGTGCCGTCAAAGTTGGTGAGGATGTTGGAGGCCTTCACCAGCGGCAAGTTGAGCTCTTGGGTAAGATATGTGATCATGTTGGCTTGGAAGCCAGTGTTTCCGAATCTATCACATATTTCATTTGCTGCCACAAAACCGAATGTTAAAGTAAATGTATGGGTTTCTAAGACTTTTTACGTACAAAACAAAAAAGAATTTACAAAAATACAGTGGTCAGCTTTTCTCAATCCTCCGTAGCACATTTTTTTCTAAAAAAATACCATGTTTACATAATTTTTAGAAAAATATTATTTTTAAAATAGTAACTAGTAATCGGTAACCAGTTTTCGAACACTGGTAATTAATACTCAGAAAGGCATTTAAAATTTTAAAAAAACTGATAACTGATAACTAGTAACTAATAACCATTTTAAAAAGCGGTACAGAAATTGAAAAAAAGGCTGACTCACTATATTTTTCAAATTCTTTTCCAGAAATGCTGTGTACGGCCTAATTTCTCCTAAATGTGTTCGTTCCGCTCAAGTAAAAATAAGAAATTGTCTATGAATTGCTCGCACAAAATCTTGCCCAAAATAATATTAGTGAAGCTAACTTAATACATGTATAGCATCTTGTGCAATAACTTACATCCTCTGTATCCAATTTTTGTTGCAATTCATGTTACTTAATATATGCAAATAAAGAAACTGTATTAGGCTTCCTATAGAAATCCAGGCCTAAAGTCCAAAAAACTGAAAAATCCCGAATAGTATGAATTATTTGAAAAATCTCAGAATTATTAAGAAAAATATAATTTTCCTAAAAGTTTATTTGAAAATTACTATTTTTAAAAAATATATAAAAATATACCACTTTTTCTTCAAAAATTAGGTATTTTTCAAAAGTACTAAAGATAACTAATCGGAATAATTGGGTAACCAATTGAGTTACTTGAGGTAACTAATTTAGTTACTTCAAGTCTCCATCAATTGGTAAATATAGATATTTTTCTAAATCGTTTTAAAAGTAGCATTATTCTAAACAGATCCAGAATTTTTCAATTTTTTTTTTAAAAATTTACCATATAAAACCAAATTTCCTATTTCTTTTGTTTGCATCCAATCTGGCGCTAATTAGGGAATATTATTGAAAGCTTACTACTAGATAAGTATACATTTTGCTTAATAACTTAAATCCTCCATCTAATTCTCAAATCTGAATTTATGTTCAATAAGTTGATAGATAACAAATATTACATACAAGTTAGAATTATTTGTGAATAATTTTATAAATCTTTAACAAAAAAAATTAGACAAAGAATTCGGATTCTTCACAAAAAGAGAAATCCTTAAGGAAACAAATGTTGTGCTAAGCAAACACACATGCTAAACATATGAAAGACCTACATATAAATTTTGATAAGTCCTATAACTCTATTAGTGGGCATTGTCGAACAGAACAAGTACCTTATAACATTACTTTTGTATGTAGAAAACATAAAAGGTAGGAACTAATTAGTCCAAAGAAAATTGACCTACTGATATAAAATTAATATACTAATGCATACTGATTTACTAATAAAATTGATATAAAAATTAATCTACTAAAAACAGTTATTTTGCAAAAAATAATATAAAAACAGAAATTTAATAAATAATGTATTATTGTAAATACTAAAAAGAGTATTTAGGTCATAAAGGGGCCTGTCCATGCTTTCCCCAAGTGTAACTGGCCGAGAATCATATTGTTCAAACTTATTATTTATTATCTTTTAAAAATAATATATGTATATTTTATTTTGCTATACATTTTTATTCCCAAAATCAGATTCAATCATTTAACTGCAACACATTATTTAAAATTTAAAATTTTCTAATTAGTTTTATATATAACTATTATTTTTATTCAACGTCTATCGATAACTCGTTAGATATGAATTGACTAAAAAAAAAATAGTCAGAAAATTTGGACTTTTTTCTTAGAAAACATAATGCAAGGATTTAGGTCTAAGAATAGATTATAGAGTAATCATAAAGAGATGAATAACCTTTTCCCCAAAAAAAAAAAAAAAAAAAAGAGAGATGAACAAAATATAATTTTTTTTTTCCTAAAGAAGGAAAATAACAAAATTTAGGTCTTAACGGCCCAGTCCATGCTATCCCCAAATGTTACTGCCCCAGAAACACTTTCTTCAAACTTCATATTTGTTATCTACTTTTTTATTGTCCGATATGACAAGCACCAACGATGTTGTTCCTTTCTATGAACTTTAAAATATTAGATATTGCTGATTTGCTCCATGTTTATAAGTGATAACAATAATAGTCCATTAATTAATATAGTTCCCAACTGATTTTTTTTTTTTTTTTGAAAGAATTTCCCAACTGAACTATAAACATCGAACTAGAGGTAATTTGCATTAAAAAAAAAAAGAAACAAAAAACAAAAAAAGAAGAAGAAGAAGCAGCAGCAGCAGCATCATGAAGCCAAAATCAAAAGAAAACTAGACTTCCTTGCTCAAGCAGTGTCATTACTCAAGATATCAAGCATCAAGATCTCATCAGTCAAAGAAATTATAACTCCATCTTTTTCTTTTCATATATAAGATCATTAATTGGTGGATCAAAACAATTTCACAAGCACTTAATACATATTCACTGGTCAAATTTTTTACTCTTTTTTTTTTTTGGTATAAAACTTCAATAACCCTCGAGTTATCGAGACCATACACTCTTTTCTTAGGGAATTAATGAATCTTCTTGAAACATTTAGATCCTATCACCAGAAATACATATCAATTACGTTCCTTCGTACATAAACATATATATGTGTATATATCTATTTGGAATATATAGCTGAAAACTCCAATAAAATTACGAAATTTAACGGTACCCAAGCTAAGTTGAAACGCAGAAAAAAAAAAAAAAAAGAAAAACAAAACTAATACATATTTGTAGATGTAAATAAATGTAAGGACATACCAAAAATGAATGGCATTGTTCTCGTGCCTCCGAGCTTCTTTTCCTTGGTCATCTTTTTCTCAACAATCTCGTCATTTGCAGCGGCCATGTTCTTGTTATCTGACTCCATTTTCTTGCTTCGAATTCAAAAGTAGTAAAGCGACTGTATATAGACGAACTTTTTTCCTTCTGTTTTTTGAAAGAGCACTATATATACATATATATATATATATACACAAAACGAAAATAGAATTACTACCTATTATATAAGAGATGTGGGGTTCATAAATGTTAGAATATTTTAATGGTCTTCCTAGCGAAATGACCGAATTTGAGATTTACACCCACAATCCATTTTTGTTACTTATATTTCACACATACTCACTTTTCTTTTTATTTTTATTTTAGTCCAAAAATACAAATTTTTGGGGTATACATTTGCAATGTAAATTTTTATCTATCGTCTACACTTATAGTGTAAATTTCATTTATTGTATATATTTTGAAATGTGTACCGATTTTCAGGTATAATTTTTATTCATGAAATGTATACTATAATATATACTTTATGTATACAATATTTGTGATATACATTTCTCAAAAATGTATTAAAAACATGTATTCTTGAAAAAAAATATAATAAAAAATAGGTATTTATAGAAATATATTTTACAAAATAGGTATTTATGGGCTTTCCTTACTAAAGTTCAAGTTTAAGAAATGACTATAGGCCCGTTTGGTTCGCCTATTTGAATGTGTGTATTTGAATGGAAATTGTAGAATGGATTATAATTGGAATGGAAGACATTTGAATGGAAAAAATAGTGGAATGTGTTGTAATTAGAATGAAAGCATTGGAGTGGACCATTCAAAAACACCTCCTCCCCTCCATTCTCATTCAAGACACAAAAAAATCATTCCAATGGTTAACTTTTCGGATGGACCATTTGAATAGAAAAACTGAATTGTTGAAACAAACACACATTCTAAAAGATCATTTGAATGGAAAAACTGAATTGTTGAAACAAACACACATTCAAATGGATTTTCCATTTCAATGGAATGGAATGGTTGAAACAAACGGGGCCTATATTTTTCAAACACTATTAAAAATATGCGCGTCTACAGCAGGGGCGTCCCTGCGTAGGGCCCTGTCTATACACCGTTTGATGGGAATCTGTGTATAAACAGATTCCCAACAGATTCCTGTTATTCCCCACAGATTTCTATCAAACGGTGTATAAAGGGTGGCCTTACGTAGGGGCGCCCCTACTGTAGCCCTCCCCTAAAAATATAATCAAATTTATCAAAAAATTTTGCAAAATGGCCTAGTTAATCAAAATAAGCTAAAATATATCAGTTTTTGAATTTATGTAAATTTGTTAGTTTATAAAAATCTTACACTGTGATAAACTTAAAAATAAAATTAATATAGGACCAGTTTGATATTATTTTATTCTATTGCAGTTGCACGCTGAATTTGTATTGTGAGCAACAAGCAGTTGTGAGCAACAAGTATTTTTAAAAACAGTATCTAAGTGTTCGGTAAATTATATGCTATATTTGCTTTAGGATGACATTTTAAGAATTTTATTCAATAGAATAAGATTTATAAAAATAACTCTTATATTGTTTCTCAAATCCTGCTTAAACTATTGATTACACAGAAATTTTTAAAATTTACTGACCAAAAGTAAGAACTTGCAAACACCTCCCATTTCCCTCCCTTTTTTTGTAAAAAATTAAACTGCTTTTAAAAGCTAAAAGTAGCATTTAGAATCAATCCAAAATAGGCCATACTAGTATATAATAATTGATATACTGATATGAAATTGATATATTAATAAAAAAAAATGATACACTGATATAAAATTGATATGTTAATACATACTGATTTACTAATTAAATGATACAACAAAAAATTGATCTACTATAAAAAAACGTCCATTTTTTTGGAAAAAAAAAATGATGGAGAAATTGGAAATTTGTTAAATATGTAAAAAAGAGGCCATTTCTTAAATTAAAGTGAAAAATAGACATTTTTTAAATAAATACTCGATGTAGCTTGTTATGGACATCTATATTATCAAATAATTAATTATAAATATGGTACTACATATATGCCATAATGAGATATACACTAGTTAATTAAAGATTTTTTAACAGTTTTACTTCAGAAAACAAACATATTATAAAAATACTACACATACACAATAATTACAAGTATACTACAACAAATGTCATTTTTGAATATCAATATTTAAAATTTTCCTTTTGAAAGGACAACTGAAAATTATAGTATTTTTGGAATGCTGATTTCTTCTTTTAAAATGCTTTTTTTCGTCCATTTTAAAAAAAAAAAAATAATTTATGATATATTGTAATTGTGTCTTTACTTACCAAAAAAGAAAATATATTGGCACGAATATCTTTAAGACCTCACTCATTCCTACTTGAGCTATTCACTAATTTACATAGTAAAAAACGTCACATAGATACACATAACTGAGTTAAAATAGAACGTAAGATACTAATGATACTTCTATGATCTTGACAAGTTTCTCTCTTAAGAAATGTAAGCTTAATCAAGAGACAATTAAACTCAAATAAGCACATATACTTGCTAACAAACAAACTCAATTACTAACTTTCTCAAATCCTAACCTAACTTTATTTACAATAAAGGAATTATTTAGATTAACATAATTAATTAAATTAACTAATACAATCAGTCCATTAGTTTTAATCAAGAACTCAAGCACACTACTTTCAATATTTTAAGTCTAGTATGTCACTTAGGATCTTTTAACTATATCAAGAAATTGGGGATTTTCTTTTAAATTTAGATCTTGTTTAGGTTGTTAACCATACCACCTAATAATTAATAAGACCCAAAACTAAAGATACAATTAAACTCACATTAATATTTATTCTCGGATTCAAGGTACTCAGAATTTTCTAAACCAGACATAGTATAGTAGAAAAGTGATAATTTATTCTAGAGAGTTGAAAAAATTATGAAATCAGTGACATATAAAACTAGCGATATCTTTAGAGATATAATATGACATATTTCAAAATTATTTAGGGGTCATAAAAGGGTTTGTAATAAAGACCAAAAAAATTTGCCTCGGGTAGAAACTAGCAGTTTTGACTATCAATATGAAAAATTCAAATCTCTCTCTAAATATATAATTTTTGAGCGATTCAAAGTCCTACATGACTCTTAAAAAGATATTTTACACTGTTAAAGTAGTTTTTAAAAATAAAAGTCAATTAATTCACAAGAGATGCAAATATACTAATTGCTCAAAATTAAAATATCAAAATAATTTTTTAGTAATAAAACAAATTTCAAAATTTCTTAGTAAATCATATACCACTTAGTTTTAGGACATCTTGGTCCTCTTAAATAAACTAACGAACCTAGGATTACATACTTTAAACCTAGATTTAATTAGCTAGAAAAACTCATGTAAAATTTTTATCATTTATTCAAAGCTAAGAAAACAACAACTTGAAATTTGCATGTTAAGATCAAGTTTTTCATATTATATATGATTCTTATATAAATATGATTTTTAATGACAAAGTAATAAAACTAGAAACATAAAGACTGATAAAGCTTAAATAGCCAAGAGAAAATAAAATTACTCAAGTATGCTTGTAACTCATTGAAAGTAACAAAACTAGATTAGTCATACAACAAACATCATCCAAATAGACATCTAAAATCATAATTTTGAGGATTAAAACATAGCAAATTAAATATCATACATTGATTACTATGGAACTTATGTTCTTAAATCACTTCACAAAGATTTGATAAAGAAATTGGGAATTTTCTAGAGTCTTTTGGGTGGATACGGACTTGGGATTTTAAAGAGAGAAAAAAAAGAGCTGAGGTTTTTGAGTTGGAAGAAGAAGAGGAAGAGAAATGGAAAGAGATGCAAGCTTTATTCAATGGAAATCATGAGTGGAGAGAGAGAATGAAGAGGCTACATGAAGGAAGCATATAGAAGAAGAGAAGATGGTCTGACTTGGGCATACAAGAATGCATGCAATCCTCCTTTTTTTTTTTTTCCCCCCTTCTAATTATTTATAAGTCTGCCATTAATAATAATGGGTCATTGAGCCTCTTTAAAACTTTGGGCTTGGACGTGTTAATGGTAATATTTAACCCTGATTCTAATTGCAACATTTTCTTCTATTAATTGTTTATTTATTCCTATTAAAAAAAATTGTTTATTTACACATTTCAAAACATACAGATTAATCTATATATATTTATACAACAAAAGCTTATTCTAAATAGAAGATCATCAGAATAGTTTAAAATTAATTAATTATAAGACTAAGCACATTAATTAATTCAACTAAAACCAATCATGATAAGGAAAATAAAGCTTCATAGAATTGAGTCGGGAATATATCACGAATATTTTATTCATGAAATAAAATGAAAGATTGCTCATAATAACTAATTAAAAATGTAAAATATCATAAGTCTCTTGTTCGTACAAACATATCAGGAATCGTATTTTCACTCCAGCTTACGAAATTAGGGGCTCACTCAAAGGAGAGAAAATATGAAAATATCAATGTGTATTAACAGGAAAATAAAGTATATACCGAATATAAACAGTACGGCTCCTAAAATAAAAAAGGTGCAGCTGCATTATATCAAACGATTGCACGCACCTCAAGCGGCTCTTTAAATCACTCTTACCGTTGCTTGCATGGAACGACTGACCCCAAAGGTTACCGCCAATATTAACCTAAAGATAAAGGCATATATATATATGCCATATAATCCATAGCCACCGAGTAAATGCAATAAAGGGAAACCAGTATGGTTTTTAGCCCTGGGCCCAACTAATTAAAGTCTTATGGTAAACTTACGTTTGAGCCATGTCCAACAATCTCTACCTTAGTGACAAATTAAGTCAATTATCCTTGAGTCTCTTAATTCAGGCGTCTGGAAGGAAGCAAAGGAGGCCTTGGTCAGAATTGTGGAAGATTATTTTGGTACTATTTTTCAGTCATCTCAACCGAGTATGGAGGAGTCGCAGAGGATTATCAATGCAGTAATCAAAATTATATCTCCAGCAATGGCTGAATACCTTGATTCCCCCTTTACTTCAGAAGATAACAAAATAGCTCTCTTTCAAATGGTGGGGACCAAGGCACCAGGACCTGATGGATTTCTCGCTATTTTCTACCAGAAGCATTGGAATATGGTTGGTGGAAGTATTTGCAGAGTTTGTCTGAGTGTGCTCAACGAAGGATCATCAGTTAAAGCTCTCAACTCTACTCATATTGTCCTTATTCTCAAAAAGAAAGATCTGGAGACTGTGCCAGATTTTAGAGCAACAATCTTTTGTAACGACATCTACAAGATTATTACTAAGGTTTTGGCAAATAGAATGAAGGCGGTGCTACCCTCACTTATTTCCAAGAACCAAAGTGCATTTGTGCCAGGATGGCTAATTTCTATTAATACAATAATCGCCTTTGAGTTCTTGCATTCCTTATGTTGTCGATCAAATAGTTATAAAAGTTTCATAGCTTTGAAGCTTGACATGAGTAAAGCTTACGATAGGGTGGAGTAGGGCTTCTTATGGTCTCTTATGATATATATGGGCTTTGGCAATCGTTGGGTGCATCGAGTTACAGATTGTGTTTCTACATCCTCCTTTTTCGTAGTTTTGAATGGCAAAGCTGAAGGTCATATCATACCATCTAGGGGTCTTCGCCAAGGATGTCTATTATTCCCCTACCTTTTCCTAATGTGCGTAGAGACGTTCTCATCTTTGATTCATTAGGCTGAGGCTGATAACAATCTCCTGGGCTTTCGATGTGCCAAATACAGTCCTCGAATAAGCCACTTATTCTTTGCAGATGATAGTTTGGTGTTTGCTCGTGCTACTACTCAGGATGTAGAAACTCTCCACAGAATTCTCTCACGGTATGAGAGGGCCTCGGGTTAGAAAATCAACTTGGAGAAATCTGTAATTACTCTTAGTCCAAAAACTGATATTTCTACTACTCAGGCTATTTTACAAATTCTAGGTCTCATTTTAGTATAGTCGCATGATCGTATCTTGGTCTTCCATCGGTGGTCGGTAGGAATAAGTGCACAAACTTTGAACATATCCTTGAGTGCATTCGAAAGAGAGTTCAAAGCTGCAGGAGAGGGCTCTTCTCTTCAGGAGGAAGGAAAATTCTTATCAAGGCAGTTTCGCAATCTATCCCCATATACATCATGAGCATATTTAAACTTCCTGATTGCCTCTGCAAGGAGATTCGATCATTCTTCTTAAACTTTTGGTGGGATACAAATGATGAAAAAAGGAGGGTACCTTGGATAAAGTGGGATACAATATGTAAACTAAAGTCATTGGGTGGTCTAGGCTTTTGAGATATTGGTCTCTTCAACCAATTGTTAGTAGCAAAGCAGTCTTGGTAGCTTATAAAACATCCTCAACCCCTAGTAGCACGTATATTACAAGGGAAATATTTTTTCTCTACCCACTTTCTAGAGGCGCAAGATAAAAATAGCAGCTCATGGTTATGGAAGAGTATCTTATGGGAGAGAGATCTTCTTGTCAAGGGCCTTCACTGGAGGGTAGGTAATGGACTTTCAATTTGGGTATTTCATGATCCGTGGCTTCCAACGCCGAGCTTTTTCAAACCCATTACTCCTACTTTTGATGATGAGTTGCGTGTTTCTGACCTTATTGATAGCCCAGGTACATAGAATTATGCATTTATTAAACATCTTTTTCTACCGGTAGATTGGAACGATATCTTAGCTATACCGTTGAGTATTGGGCCTACTCCAGATTCTTTAGTTTGGCACTTTCATAAATCTGGGGAATACTCAGTTAAATCAGGATACCGTGCTGCTCTCAATAATCATTTTACTACAAGCTCTTCTACAAATATCGAGCTCAAAGGTGGTGGAAATAACTATGGTCTTGTAATATCCTTCCCAAAGTGAAAATCTTTGCTTAGAGATTATTCTATGGCGGCCTTCCTATATCTTCCAATTTACTGAAGCGAAATATTCATGTCGAACTATTTTGTTGTTGCTGTGATTCTGAGCCTGAGAATATTACCCATTTTTTCTTAGGAATGATTATTGAGAGCAGCACGGTATCCTCAGCCTGAGAATATTACCCATTGTTTCTTATGGTCCATCTAGAATTACCACAACAACAAGTTGTTCAATGGTAATGTGATAGATATACTAGAGCTTATTGATCATGCTCAGTCTTATTTGATAAAGTTCCAGACTAGTAGACTTCGAACTGAAATAGAATATAATGCTCATTTAGCTCCATCAGCCGTTCATTAGTGTCGACCAGATGTGAGATGCTTAAAACTCAATGTCGATGCCGCTGTCTTCGAGAACTGTAATGTCATTAGTATCGGTAGGATAATTAGAGACCACAAAAGTGTCATACTAGTCTGCTGGGCACTACAGCTCACTGGTAGCTTTGATGCCCTCACTAAAGAACTGCTAGCAATTCGTGAAGGGATCCGGTTGGCTATTGATTTTGGTTGCCTTTTGGATGAGATTAAATCTGATTCACTACTTGTTATTAATGCTATCAATTGGTCCCAACCTTGTTCTGCTGTAGCGTCAATTATTAAAGATATTAATTTCTTTATTACTTCTGCTGGTTATGGTTCTTGTCGCCATGTCTCTAGAGTAAAGAATATGGTAGCCCATGAGCTAGCTTCTTTTGCAATTCGTGCTCAAGTGGATAAAGTATGGGGTGATTCATGCCCATACTTTATTTCTAAAATTGTATTGAAGACCTTCAACAGTAAGAACAATTTCATTTCCCAAAAAAAAAAAAACTTAAAGTCAAATTCGAAAATACTGGTATTCTACGACAATCTCCTCCAAAACTATGGAAGGCTTATCACAATTTGTAATACTAAATAAGTCAAAGTTATGCTTGAACTTCTAAAAACTAACCAACTTGATCACCATAATTGTCGCAGCTGTAGCAAAATATGCAACTTTGCTAAACAATACTAACAAGGCAATCTCCTTTCAACAAACAAAATAGTAGAACTAAAATTGTTCTTTCAAAAGTTTCAACATGAAGCTTTACTTGCTTACAAATATCGAGATCTTCATCTGTAACTAATAATTCTCTTCTATTAAATAAGATGACAAATTTATCAAATTCCACAACTCTGGTTAGCAAATTTGGTGACAGTGACTCAGCAAACCACAACCAATAGCAATTCACCCCAAATTCAAATCTATGTAATACTTTTTAATGTAGGAGAAGTGTCGTGTGCCCTTAGAGTTGTTATATGCCTTTTCTTATTATCGTTTATTATTGTGGCTGTCATTTGTACTAAACGATTTATCCAGCTTGCCGTTTATTTTTTGTTTAGTTTTAGTTGTATATAGATTGGAGTATATAGACCTGGTGCGTAGGGAAACTAAAAGGAGATTCGATATTCATAAAATGGATTTTTCGAAATATCATAGAGACTAAGCCTCCTCCATTCTCTTTAGAGAACTCTTTTAATCATATCTCTGTACTATTTTTGTCCTTGCTCAGGTTTAACATAATTCACGAGCATATATAGGACAGCTAAATAATTTCAAATTGAACATCACTTAATTACTAAGCCATACAGTCAATGGCTAGATTTTCCAATCAAATAGGAGGCATTTTTAAAATACTCAATCTAAATACCTTTCCGTAAACAAATAATAGAAAGTAAGCAGCAGGTTTTCTCCAAAAGAGTCATATTCAAGCATTCTGCAATCAAAAAACTGTTGCAGTGCCTTCCAAATAGTGCGGTGTCTCACTATCTCTCCCTTCTTGCATAATCAACTCTCACAAAATTTTACAACAATATCATAGCCATCACCAAATATCAGAAAATATTAAGAACCAACTAAAAACAGATTAGAAAGACCCAAAAATTCTGAATGGATATAATCTATTATTTTTGCTTAATCCCATAAATGCACTAAAGTCATTCTTCCTGTGAAATCTTGCAATTCGTATTTTCTCATCATCGCCAAAAAAATAACCAAAAATAGTTTGACAAAAAACGGGCCCAAAATATAGCAAAGAACCTGCAGCTCTTGATATTACTTGTGCCATCAGAAGCACAAATTACAACTTGTTATGCTAAATACCGAATTATATGGAGCTATGACAAAATATAAACAATGTAATAATCAAAAGCGATATAAGAATTTATCGTGGTTTAGCTTTTGGCCTACATTTATGTCGGAGACGGTGAAGAGAAGCAAGAATATATTACAAAAGTCTGATAAAATTGTTACAAATTCAGATCTCGAAAACACCCAAATCTCACTCACCAAAAATAAATAAATAAATAACAAAGGCACAAGCTAATATTTCTAAAACTTGTAGCATAACAAATTCTCCAACAAAGAGAGTAAATATGTATGCTAGGGATAACAAAGCTGGTACTCCGAAATCCCTCACTACTCTAATCATGAATACGCCTAAATCTCTCTAAAACAACTAATAAAAAACTATAATTTTCTTATCAGTACAAAAGTTGCTGAACTAATTAAAAGAGAGAATATATTAATGTCTATCAACAGTATAACAAAATGTCTGCCAAATATAAAAGGTATGGCTCCCAAAAAACAAAAAAAGCGTGGCTGCTCTACATCAAACGACTGCACACACCTCAAGCAGCTCATTAAGGTCACTTTCATCACAACTGGCTACATATCGGAGCAGCTGACTAAAGGGTGCCGCAAACATTAAATTAAATGTAAAAGCATATATATGTATGCCATATAACTTATAGCCACCGACTAAATGCAATAAGGAAAAAATCAAGGGCTTTTTACAGAAATCTAGACTCATAGGGTTGAAAATTGAAAACGGGATTTTTCTGGAAAAATCTCAGATGGCCTGATTTTTCTGGAAAAATTCCAGATTTATTTAGAAAAATATCATTTTTGAAATTTTTTTATAAAAATATTACTTTTAATAAATATTTAAAAAAATATCATTTATTTCCATCAAAACTGGTATTTTTCATTGATACTTGAGGTAACCAGTTGGGTTACTTTGGGTAATCAATCTAGTTACTTAAAATCACCAATCAAGTTACTTTAGGTAATTTGACAGGTTACCTCAACTATCTCACCAATTAATAAAAAGTGGTATTTTTCTAAATACTTCTAAAAATAGTATTTTTATAATTAAAACAGGGATTTTTCAAAAAAATTTAAAATCCGGAAATTTTCAATTTTTGTAAAACTTTGTTCCTGGGTGCTTTTTTTGTGATTTGATTAGAAAGAAACTAATTAAGCGTAAAAGTGCTTAATAAAAGATGAGTAGGATAGTGGTAGAAATGGAGAAAATAACGTAAAAAATTATAACGGCAAAATCTCATGTGTCAGAAAATTATTAGCATCTTTAACAGCTCAACCTGTAAGTAAACATGTATGGATGGTTTCAATGACCATCACTATGTGTTAGACACCCAGTATTTCTGACGCGGGTGATACCGGCTATATGGTTAGAGACAAACAAAAAGATGGTTAGTTTTTCTGACACATGTAATTCCAGCCATTCGGTTATAAATATAACTAAACAATACTGAAAATAAATAATTAGAAAGTTAGATCTTTGACATAGGTGATTCCAGTTATACTGTCAAAAATAAAAGAAAGTAAAAGTACTAAATTTAACGTAAACAGTTGCAAACAAGAGTCGTATATGCTACAACTTAGCTTGCTCAATAAATCAGAAACATGGATCTACAGGTATTTAAAGTGTAGAATTTAAATGTTAGCACAATATATAGTTAGTTAGTTGATAAGTATCACAAATATATGGAACGTGAGAAATTAGTTCGAGGAGTGGTCAGTACCACCAAAATCTATGAAATGAGACATTGAAGTAATGATGAATTTTTTGACCAGATTAATCACAAAATTTAGATTTGTAGTAAACTGAAGCTGGTAGAATTTAAGTCAAACTTAATATAGTAAATGACCATATTAATATGATTTTAACAGTAAGAAAGACAAGACTAAGAAGTAACTAGAAGTAATACACTTTTAGTTAATAACTAACAGTAAGTAGGAATTAGTAATTATTAGCTTAAGATATATGATGAGACAAATATAGAATCACCAAAAAGATGACTATGGGTAGATTTAAAGAAAAATCATGGAGGTGATGTTTATAAGTGTATTAGAATGAGGACGTGAACGAGGTTTGGCTACAATCTTTTTTGTAATATTAATGATAAGAAAATGGTAGGTTTATGAACTTAGAATCAGTAAGAGAGAGAGAAGTAAAATAGTGATGATGATAGCTTGGTAATGGACTTCACGTGATGAAACTTGGGATAATACAACATTATCTATGAATAACCGAAGCAAGGAAAAAAAAAAAGAAAAGAAAGAAGAATAATGTATGGCTAAAAAACAAAGCTAGAGAAAACTATATTTTTCACTCCTTTACAAAATAATTGGTTTTTATAAATAGGCCAGGCTCAGGTATTAACTGCCATTTACAAGACATAGTCATTAAGTCTAATTGCATGAGGTGTCATGCAAGGATTAAATGACTTCTTTAAGTTTTAACACTTGTCAAGTTCATGAGTATGGGGTGGCAAGGCTTGTGCTAGGTGGCACTCTTTTGTTCTTCCTTCAGTCTAAAGCTGATATGTGGCACTTATAATGAGAAGCCCTGTCAGAATTTGACATTTGTCTCAGGGTGTCAAAATCTTTTTTTGTCTAGTGTAATTTTGTCCCATGATATTTTTTTTAACTGACCCCACATTATATAATTATCATATTATTTGTGACTTAATATTTTAGTTAGTGACTAATTATAAAAATTTTATTACACCCCAAAATATTAAGTCCCTTGAGCTTTAGTGAATTTGAAACATTTGCTAGAGCTCATTAATATGAAGTTTTCGCAATATGGTCTTCAAATATGTCTTGGAAATACCACATCTATGGAGAGAGAATTTCTTCTTTTAGATGAATCTCTGAGAAAAGACGAAGTACCATTAGCTTACATGTGCATTCCAACTAGGTTGGCACCCACCTGTAAAATAATCTAATATTCTTCCGATTTATGACTGATAGGAACTGTAGGCAATCTTAGGATTGCAGATCACTAACTCTAGTTGGGATCCAGATAGTTATGCCGAAATATTTCTATTAGATTGGCCTAAGCCAAACAACGTCTCGTTAAAACCTTAGTAAAGCAAAACCCAGTGGAAAAAAATATCTAGAAAGGAAAAAAAGTACGTTACATGTGAGCAATATTTTGGAGATGAGCTTGAGTATTACTGAGAATAATTTCTTTGAAGTTTTAATAATTATATTCAGCTTGATTCCCAACAGTAATTCTTTATAGAGGCTTGTGATGCTATTGAGAATGGCTCTTCAGAAGAAAATTTACTACTTCTAAATTTTTGTGAACGTCTTATGTAAATAAATGATGGGAAAGAAATTTCCTTTCCTTGCAAAATTGAAACATAAATAATTATTAGGGATAAGAATAAGATAAATAGAAACTAATGAGAGTTTCTACATAATATCAGTCCCTAATATTTGGACAGAATCAACAAAACTTTTAGATTGTATGAGAGAAATTTCTTTTTGGACTAAAGCAGGTGTATATACCCAGTGTAAAATAAGTAAAATATATTAGATAAAAAGAAATAAGACATGAATATGGCCACCCTAAAAAGCGAGCACAAATAATGTATAACACATAAATGTGGCCACTTCAGAGAGCGAGTACAAGTGACGTGTTATTAGTGTAAAGGACACGTGAATGTGGCCACTGCAGGAGCGAGCACAAATGACGTGTGATAGACAACACATGAATGTAGCTACTATAGGAAGTGAGCACAAGCGACGTGCATAAGAAGTGAGCATAAACGACACGTGAATATGGCCACTATAGGACGTGAGCACAAATAACATGTGAGTACGGACACCATAATTAAATTGTGATTATGGCCACTAAAGAGAGCAAGCACAAACGACATGTGAGTATAGCCATCTTAGAGACCGAGTACAAATGATATGTGAATGCGACCACTATGTATTAAGAGCGAGCACAAACGAGATGTGAGTACAGCTGTTAAATAACAGTGAGTATAAATAACATATGAGGATGGCTATATTAAAGAGCGAGCATAATCGATATTATTGTGTCTGTTTATAGACAGCCAACCTAATAGCATGTGAATATATATTTTGTCTTGATTAAAGAAATATACACATCTTTATATTAAGATAAAAATTCACCAAAATTGATTGAAACTAACCATTTATTAAAATATAAATAATTTACAACTAACAATCCCCAATAAAAGGAATATTTATAGAGTTATAATGGTTAGCATTGAAAACTTACTTGGGCCTAGGATCCAATGTATTATTGAAGGTGGCTTATACTGCCTCATTACTAGTCTCGTTTGAAAATTTCTGAACTTGAGATTTTACTACCAAGGCGATTTCTAGATTCAAGTTGTTCAAAAGTTATGTCTTTACCAATTGCCTCAGTAGTGGCGCATATATTTATTTAACCTCTTTCATGATTGGGAAATGAGTTATTCTCAGCTCTTTATTATTGTTGTCCTAACAGAATTTCGCTTCTTTGAGTTTTTTCATGGTAAATATTTCACACCACATAATAGTCAGTTGTAGTATGGCCTATTTTCTTGTGAAAAAAATAAAACTTAGGATTTCTTGTTTCTTCTAGTATGGGCGGAGCTTGGACTGGTAGAGGCCGTAATACCCCATCTTCTATCTATACTCGTACGAGTGCAATAATTTAATTTTGTGTTAAAGGTATCTCAGGAGGAGTTGGTCGATTTCTTTTGTCTTGACAAGCTTTTTCAACCAAAGTGACCTCTCTTTTTTGCTTAGAAAAGGATGGCTTGTCCCAACTTTCAGCACCATACCTTCCAGAAGATTTATACAATTCCATTATTATTTCTTTGGTGTTGCTTGCTCTGAATATTAGTTCAGCGAAATTCGGGATGATATGATTCTGAATATGGACTTTGTATCGCATGTCTTTGATACACATTCGAATCAGCTCATTCTTTGAGATGATTTCTTTACAATCTAGAGCTTTTTCCTTGAATCTATTCATGTAAATTTTGAGCGATTCATTTTCATTTCGTGTGATACTAGAAAGATCAGATAGATCTAACTTGGCTTTGCTATGAAGAATTTGGTACAGAATGTTATGACCAATTCATCCCATGTCGAGATACCACCTGCTGGTAAATTAGCAAACCATAAATATGCCCGGTCTGTGAGAGATTTTAAAAATTCCCTTAGCCTCAATTCATGGTCGCTGGCGTAGATTCTGAGATCATCTAGGAAACCAATAACGTGCTCTTTAGCATTGCCTTTCTTTCCATCAAATTTCTTAAAATGAGGATTAGTATAATCCTTTAGATATGGCTTGGACAAAATATGTGCCGGATAAGGAGGTTGGAAATCTACTGTTGCTATGATTTTACTAGCTTTTTCTGCCTCTATTTTGAGCACATCTTGTAGTTGTTATTTAGTAATGAAACTGTGGGAATTTTCATTACTCGTTCCAACTGGAGTTGTGAGATTGGCATGATTTTTTTGCATTGTTGGCATAATAGAATTTTGATTGTCTGATTCTAGTGAATTATTGTTTTGACAAGAAGGCAAAGGAGCAACAGTCGCATATTTATCTTTCTTTTCTATTTCAGCCAATTTTTGCATCACTACCTCCTGAGATTTCATTAAATTTTTTAATGTACTTTTCATCTGAGCAAGTATTTCTTCTTGCTGATTTAATGCTTCATTGCTTGGTAAAATCTGTTCTTCGGATATTTTCACATCAAACTTTTTTTTTTTTTTAAAAAAAAGAAAATTTAGTAGAGTCTAGAGATGATTTTTTTTTTCAGACAAATGAATGAACAGAGTTCCGAGAGATTTTAGAAATACTAAAGAAACTTGGTTTCACTTAGCTACTCCCCAGCTGAGTCGTCTTTTAATGTTTCGGGGTGCTTTTTTTATGATTTGATTAGAAAGAAATTAATTAAGCATAAAAGTGCTTAATTAAAGATGAGTATAATAGTAGTAGAAATGGAAAAAAAATGACGTAGAAAATCGTAACGATAAAATTCCACGTGTTAGAAAATTATTGGCGTCTTTGACAGCTCAATCTGCAAGTAAATAGTTATGGGTAGTTTCAATGACTATCACCATGTGTTAGATACACAGTGTTTCTGACGCAGGAGATACCGGCCATGTGGTCAAAAATAAATAAAAAGATGGTTAGTTTTTTTGACACATATAATTCTAGCCATTCGGTCAGAAATATATAAATAAATAGTACTGAAAATAAATAATTAGAAAGTTAGATCTTTGACACAGGTGATTTCAGCCATACTGTCAAAGATAAAAGAAAGTAAAAGTACTAAATTTAATGTGAACAGTTACAAATAAGGGTTGTATATGCTACAACTCAGCTTGCTAAACAACTCATAATCACAGATCCGCGGGTATCTAAAGTGCAGAATTTAAATATTAGCACAATATATAGTTAGTTAGTTGATAAGTATCACAAATATATGGAACGTGAAAAATTGATTTGAGGAGTAGTCAGTACCCCTAAAATCTATGAAATGAGAAGTTGAAGTAGTGATGAATTTTATGACCAGATTAATCACAAAATTTAGAGTTGTAGTAAAGTAAAGCAGGTGAAATTTTAGTGAAAATTAATATAGTAAATGACTATATTAATATGATTTTAACGGTAAGAAAGACGAGACCAAGAAGTAACTAAAAGTCATACACTTTTAGTTATTTAAGTAGGAGTTAGTAATTATTAGCTTAAGATATATGATGAGATAAATATAGAATCACCAAAAGGATGACTACGGATAGATTTAAAGAAAAATAATGGAGGTGTTGCTTATAAATGTATTAGAATGAGGACGTGAACGAGGTTTGACAATAATCTTTTTTTGTAATATTAATGATAAGAACATGGTAGGCTTATGAACTTATAATCGGTAAGAGAGAGAGAAGGAAAATAATCATGATGATAGCTTGGTAATGGACTTCACATGATGGAATTTGGGACACAATACAACATTATCTATGAATAACCAAAGCAGCCCAAAAAAAAAAAAAAAATGTACGGCTAAGAAACAAAGCTAGAGATAATTATATTAATATTTGAATGAATTCATTCCTTTACAAAACAATTGGTCTTTATAAATAGGCCAAGGCTCGGGTATTAACCGCCATTTACAAGACTTAGTCATTATGTCTAGTTGCATGAAGTGTCGGATTAAGTGACTTCTTCAAATTTTGACACTTGTCAAGTTTATGAGCATGAGGTGGCTAGGTTTGTGCTAGGTGGCACTCTTTTGTTCTTCCTCCGATCTAAAGCTGATATATGGCACTTATGGTGTCCCTTTCAGAATTTGACACTTGTCTTAGGGTGTCAAAATCTTCTATTGTCTAGTGTAATTTTGATACATGATATTTTTTTTATTGACCTCATATTGCACAATTATCATATTATTTGTGAATTAATATTTTAATTAGTGACTAATTAAGAAAATTTTGTCACACTCCAAAACAAAATTTTATCGTAAAAAATCTAATTTCCTCAAAAATCACAGTGAAGAAAGGCTGAAAGTAAGGGACACGTTAGCTGGGCCAGTTTTTGGGAATGCCGGCGAGATACACATACACATTTTCAAGAGCGCCGCGATAACCAGCGGAAGGAAAATATTAAAAGAAAAAAAAAAGTTAAAAATAGAACGACTTGTACATGCCAAGTCATTCGAGTTATATATATACCGAAACATTGTCTGGGTATATATGATTTCTGTATTTTTTTAAAAAAAAAACCAAAATATAAAGACGAACTGGAAATTGGATTAAAATAAGAAAGCAAAAAACATTGTCATCAACCCATATGCAACATACATGCATATAATTAAACAATTATTACACAATTACTCTTCCAAACAGTACTTCAAACTGTTTCAATTTTACATACAAGTTTACCAACCTCTTCGTCATCCTTATCATAAGCAGTGGTACCGCTAGTACCATCGTTATTAGCAAGTAATTCAACATCTCCTTCTTTGCATATAACTTTACTAATCTCCTCCATTGGCTTGTAAGAATAAAACCGAGCGCAAACAGCGAAGTATACGAAATTAGCTACTTGAATTCCACTAATGAGGAGGTAATAATATTCCAATTTCCCCCTATTGAGATTTCTGTCAGGCAACCAGTTCTTATCCCCACTTCCACTATACTTATGAACCAGAGAAACCAACAACGTCCCGACGTAATTCCCAATCGATAACGCGAGCCAATTCAGTGCGACCGCTGTGCTTCTCATGCTCTCCGGTGACTGATCATAGAGAAACTCGAGGCGGCCGACTGTCATGAAAACCTCGGCGAGACCATGGAGGCTATACTGAGGCACCAGCCAGAAAACGCTTATGGGGATAACCGCCTTAGGGCTGTCAAGCAAGTTGTGGCGGGCGGCGACCGATTTCCGCTTCATCTCGACAAGGGCGCATACGGTGGTGGAGAAGATATTGACGCCGTACCCTATTCCCAACCTCTGCAGGGGCGTGAGGCCCGCGGGGTGTTTGGTTCGGCGGCGGGCGAAGGGGACTAAGAAGCGGTCGTAGAGGACAAGGCCTGTGAGGATAGTGAGGGTTCCGAAGATAGGAAGGCTGGCCGGGGGGATCTGAAAGGAGGATCCACCGAGGTGGCGGTTCATGGTTCGGGCTTGTAGGATGAAGAAGCTGTGCTGGTGGGATTCGGCAGTGACGAGTAGGATTGTGGCGGCCCAGATGGGGAGCATTCTGATGATGCATTTCAGCTCCTCCACTCGGTGGACTGTGGATAGTGTCCATAGGTTTGGCGGGGTAGTTGAGTCTCTTGGCTCTTCGTGTGGGGTTACTACTGCGGCTCTGTCTAAGAACCTATTTGAATCAAGATAAAAGGAATTTAACGGTGTAAGAGTTCAGAAAATGTGAGATGAATATAGATAGGCGATATCATATCAATCAGATTACTTTTTCTGCATATTTATCTGATTTGCAGCATTTAATCAAATCACGAGCATTAATTAATGATAAAACAATTAAACAAATGATTAAAAACGACACAAGTTTTTTATTTTTAGTTTTCCTTTTAATCTCTTACATCCCAAATTAAATTTTAGGAATTTAGGTTTAATGTTTGGATAATGATTGGGGTGCTAAATTTTTAATATCAACACATTTAACACATTTAGCATGTGATTTGTCACTACTCAATTAATAATTATTTTTAATTTATTTGTGATAAGTTTTAATAAACTAATTGAATACTAACAACTAACATGTATTCCTATAGAATATTTGGTATAATAATAGAGATATTTAGCATTATCCTTAATGTCTTATGCTAACTATTTATTAAACAACGGTGCATAACCTGTACTTTTTCCCTGACTAGGTTATCAATATGTACTAAACTAATTATATAATATAATTAAACTAATTCTATAATATAATACTATAAAAGTATTGCAATATGCATATTTGGCAACCTTAAAAAAATGATTTATCAAAATATTCTAATAATATTATGGCGATATAATTTCTAGTACAGTACTAGTGGTCTACTTCTATATTTTTTTTTTTTGAGGGGAGGTCTACTTCTATTTGATTTATAATTAAAAATAAAAAAGTTTAACAAAGTTATATATATACATATATATATATATCTGCTTATCATATATTATGTAGAAAGAAAAGACCATCAATCCATCATATAATATGAGAATTGTTGATATAATATGAGAAGTGTTGACTAAATTTTGTCACCTGTTCATGTCAAAAGAAAAAAAAAAACGCAAATTTCCAAACAAAAAGTACTAATTAAGCGATGGATTTGGCCTTTGATTATATATATATATGCACCAACCAAGCTATGTTTTTTTAGCTACTGTTCTACTTGATAAAAATTTATTATGCATGTTATTTTATAATAAAAATAAATAAATAATATTAAATAATATATATATATTTTTATTATTATTTTTTTCAACTACTCAAATCATAACCTCTAAATAATAATGAAAGGACTAAAAAAAATAATAAAAAAATAATAAATAAAAAAGAAAACCTGAATTATGCCCGGATATATATAATATATAGTATAACTTACCAGGTTTTTCGCTTTCATTTAATTTATGCATATATTTAGCAAAGCATGTCTCAAAAACTCAAAACTATTACTTACTTGTACTGATTCGAGTGTAGAAGCTTTTCATGCAAACAAATACCAGCATCAACCCCTTTATTCTCGTACAAAAGATTATGGTCCGCCGGTACCACCGCGTTCCTCTTCTTCACCGCAGCGACAACCACCTGAGCCAGTCTCACCAGGGGACTACCTCCAGGTTTGAGCTTCTTGTAAAGCGGCGAACCGACCAGGAAGACGATGATCGAGATTGCCATGGAGATAGTGGGGATGCCAAGGCCCCAGCCCCAGCCTACGTTGTCTTGGATGTAAACTACGACGGTTAAGGCAGTGAGTGTGGCCAGCCCCATGCAGAAGTAGTAGATATTGAAGAAGTTCCAGCGGCGCTTGGCCACTGCGGACTTGGTCATGTCGAGTTGGTCGGCGGCGAAGGTGACGACGTTGGGCCTGATGCCGCCTGAGCCGATGGATGTGAGGAGGAGGGAGAGGTAGAGGATCCATAGCGCACCTGAGGCTTCCACGCAATTGGTTTGAGTTGGACATGGTGGAGGGCGGAGTGATGGGAATAGTGCTGATATGGTGACGCTTAACAACCCCTATTAATTATAATATTAATTAACAAGAGATGGCAATTTATTTAAGCTTGTTTAAAACTAAAATAAAAATAAAAAATTAATAAACTGTGGCGATGAAAACATTGGTGTGTGCGCTATGCCTTAGTATTAGATCGTAGCAGGATCACATTAAACTATTATTATTATTATTAAAAATGCTAGTTGCATGGTATGTCAAATAGAAATAGAAAAGGAAAAAGAATGCATGTGACCATCATCAGAACATACAGTAACTACGTTTATATTTTCTATTCTTATTATTATTAGTAAACAATATCCTGATGTGAGAACTTGATGAAGTCTAATACCTATTAAAAAATATTCGTTATATATATACGTATATATTTAACTTACTATAGGATCATCAATCTTTATATAATAAATATGTGAGAGATTTACATCAAATAGGACAACAAACGGTCCTTTTATTATATATAAAAGGTCTGTTAAATTATTCGTCTTGAAAAATGCATGTATTGTGATTTGATCACTTGTATAAATATATATATATATATAACTACTTAAATGTCTTGATCATAATCCTTTCAAAACCAAATTTTAAGAAATATATAAACAAATAAAAATTACAACTCAAGGCTCATTGGTTGTAGCCATCAAGTTTCTTGCTTTACAAAATAAAAAATGATCTGTATAAAAGAAAAATCGTAAATAAAATATGGTTACATCAAACTGAGTTTGACTCTCGAAAAATTTCGTCCATTGTAATTGACACAAAATAGAAAGGATTCACTTCAGTATTGAGCTCGACCTTAGTCGAATTGTTTCAACTGAGGTTGAGTTACTGTTTTCATTCTCATATTTTACTCATAATTCTAGTTAGATAGGGTTAAACTTATTCAACTGAGTTTGAATATTTGCCATTTTTCAAAATTTAAAAAAGAAGGCATTTTTCGCCTTTCAACTTTTAGTAAGAAAGAAAGGTTTTTCTTTTTTTAATGAATCATAATTTGTCTCATTTTTCATTATGAGGAAGAATGAGCTTTAAAATATGATATAAAAATAAGTGCAAACTGCAAAAAAAAAAAAAAAAAAAAAAAACCTCTGAAATTTGGTTATTTTATAATTTAAATTCTAAAATTTGGACTCTGTAAAATAATATCCTGAGATTAAAAATTTCTAAAAATTAATATCCTAAGCTTTAACTAATAAAAATCAATAATAACATCAAAATTAAAAAAAATAATAAAGATTAATTCAGTTTTAACGAAAGAATTATTATTTTTTCATTACTAAAATTGGTCCAAAAAAATAGACTATAACATTAATTTTTAGAAATTTTTAATCTCAAAATATTATTTTACAAAACTTAAATAGCATAGTACTCAATATCATGTATTTGTTTGCAGCTCACCGATATATATGTTTATCGTTCTCAATATAATAATTTATATCATTCCACCTCGGAGGTCACACAAGAGACCGTCCAAGGATTGGTCTATGGGTCCCACTTAATTATTGGTTGCAGGGAAGCTTTTAATGAGGTGGTCCCAGTACTGTCAACCATGCAGTAGACCGGTTTCTCTTAGGTTGACTGTATGCTATAAAGTGTACCCGAAATACCAAATACCCAAATTAATTATAGTTGCAATTCAAGTGAGATTAATTATAGTTACAATTCAAAATTAGACTCGTGTGAAATTTATTTTATTATATAATTATAATTACTTAATAACAGATTATTAGGAACCATTGATATCTCATAATACTATTTTTATAAAAATTATATTGCTCTCATAAAAATTGATATGCTCTGATGCATAAATATATTTAATATAAAAATTAATACAAATAATATAGAAACTAATATCATATACATACATCCTATACATATAAAATGTAAAAACTGATACAAACGGCTATATAGCTGAAAAAAAAAATGGACATTTATTATCATTGAGTGTAAAAAATGTCTATTTGCTATAATTATCTAACTTTTTAAGTACCATCTTAATCATATATGTTTATGTAGTATGCATGAGAGGTAATGAGAAAGATATATACCATTTCATAGATAATGGCACCAATGGTGATGGTCCAAAAGCGGCCGGCAAAGGAGTCGGCGATGAGAGCGCCAATGATCGGCGTCAAGTTGGTGGTACCAACAAAGTTGGTGAGGATGTTGGAGGCCTTCACCACCGGCAAGTTGAGCTCTTGGGTAAGATATGTGATCATGTTGGCTTGGAAGCCAGTGTTTCCGAATCTATCACATATTTCATTTGCTGCCACAAAACCGAATGTTATGAAATAAATGTATTCGTTCCACTCAACTGAACAAGTGAAATTATATTTGTATTGTTGGCATCCAATCTGGCCCAAAAGAATATTATCGAAGCTAACTACTAATAGATGTACACAATTTTTTGTGGATTAACTTAAATCCTCTAAATAACTTTTATGTTTTAATTCATGTTGAATCAGTTACTAATAAAATTAAAAATTACTTATTAACCAGTCTTAGATAGTATTAGGACTGACAATTCATGTTATCGTATCGTGTTCGGGTCGACACGATAACACCAAACTCGAACACGACACGATTAATAAACGTGTCAAAAACTTAAATCCGAACACGACACGATTAATATACGTGTAACAAACACGACACATGTAACCCGTTTAATAAATGTGTCATGTGTCATATTATGACCTATTTCATACGATTATTCAAAATTTACACAATTACTCTAATTTAACATGATTATGCACTAATTAATTCAATTTTACACATAAAATATATTTAAAACTAATCAAAATCATATTTTAAAATATTGAAATATTAATAAATATATCGTATTAATATCGTATTGACACGACACAAAAACGAATCGTTTAATTAAATGGGTTTCACGGGTCATTTTGGGTTAAGTGGGTTGATCCAAAACCCATCTATTTATTATACGTGTTACACGTGTCAACCCGAAATTAACACAAAAATTAAATGAGTCATCTAAATCCGTTTATTTCGTATCGTTTTCGAGTCGTATTATCGTGTCGTGTAGAAAATTGCTAGCCCTAGATAGTATGTATATTAGTGTATAAGTTAGATATGAACTGAGAAATAAAAGTTAGACAATAATTTGGATTCTATACAAAAAAGGGAGATACTATTAACGGAAACAAATTATGCTAAGTGCTACATACGATAGAGATGTGAAGACCTGTTATGAGTTTCAAAGCGTTATGAGTATGTGTCTATTAGTGCGTGTGGTACCAAACATCATTAGCATCCATAACTTCTCTAAGTAGAAAACATAGTTTAGTCCGAAGAATATGTAACGGGATTTCTTTTGTTAAATATTATGTAATAACTAGAGTTAATTACTCATAAATTGATCAGGAACCATAAAATATGTATCTATCTATCATTTTTTTAAAAAAAAGGAATATTTAGATCTTAACGGGGCCAGTCCATGCTATCCCCAAATGTAACTGGCACATAATCAATTTTTTCGAACTTTTTATTTTTTATCTACTTTTTAAGTATCGTATTACATAGTATTTTGCTATCTCTATTTTTTTTTCCAAATCGTGTTCGACCAGTTGACTTTAAATTTTAAATTATTTAATTAATTTTAGATATGCCCTTATTATTCTTATTCAATTTGTAATATATTATTTATCAATCCATTAATTAGACATGAATAGAAACACAAAAGGTAGACAGAAATTTTTTATTCTTTGTTGAAATCATAAAAAGGTTCTTAGAGAAATACATATTTATGATGCAAAAAATTAAAAAATGCTTGACGACCTAAATTATTTAAAAAATCGTGAATCGGTTACCTCAAAGAACCTTTTGATAAATTCATGTTTTGAGACGGTAATCAGGTTATCTCAAGTATCTTCTCAAGTGATATTAATCTAAATAACTCTATAAAAAGTGGAATTTATTAAATAAATCGGGGATTTTTCAAAGTTGATATGAGATTTATTTAAAAAATTGGCAGTGAGAATATTTTCAAATTTTTTTTTTTTTTAATTTTGACCCGTAGAATCAAATTTCCTTATATCGTGATGGAAGAGTTAGCCCCAACAATAGATTATACAGTAATCATAAAGACAGGGCAAAAAAAATAATTTTTTTAAAGGAAAAAGAAAAGGAAAAGAAGAAAATTTAGGTCTTAACAAGGGCCAGACCATGCTATCCCCAAATATAACTCCCCCAGAATCATACTCCTCAAAATTCATATTACTTATCTACTTTTTAGTGTCCGTAGCGACAAGTACAAACAATATTTTTCTTTTCTATGTACTCAAGACTTGATATTGCCGATTACCTCCATCTCCATGTGATATGAGTCATAACGACAATAGACTAATAATTAAAATAGTCCCCAATTGCACATTAAATATCGAACTAGAGAAAATTTGGATTTAAAAAAAATATTAAAAAAAAGCATCGTGGAGCAAAAATCAAAGGACAACTTATCAATGCATATAGAACAACTACGTACGTGGCCATTCAAATACTTTAAGGTATATTTAACTGTTTGAGGAAATCAGTTTGGAAAAGAAAAAAGAACTTGCTAACTCAAGCAGTGTCAATACAATATATATACACTCATGATAACAAGCATCAAGATATCTCATCTCAGTCAGCAAAATCAAAACTTCGTCTTCTTCTTTTCTTTTACGAGTTTACTGGTGGATCAAATTTCACAAGCACGGAACGCATATTTGGTGGTTCAATTTTTTATTTTGTATTTTATTTTTTGTTTGTTTGAAACCTGGAACTCGAGTTTATCGAGACCACTCTTGTAACTGTGCAGTACCAAATAATTCTTTTTGCTATTTGGTTTGTGAAATGCAAATTTTGAGAAGGGAAATCGAATATGTACATGTAATATATTCCAGTACTGTGTTTTCCCAAAACCAGTATACGTACTTCTTCCTTTTCATATAGTGGAGCAGTATTCTTTTTCAATTAATAATCTTGGTATCTTAATTGCATAATGAGAAACTAATTATAACAATGAGCTTAACACATCAATGAATCCTCTTGAAACACTTAGAGTATCACCAGAAATACAAATATATATATATATTACATTCATTTGTTTATACATATAAATACACATATTTGTAATATGTGACTGAAAACTCCAATAAAATTAAGTAAGATATTTATCAGCGCCCAAGCGAAGTATTGAAGCGAAAAAAAGACAAAAATAAAGAATGGTACATAATATATATTAATTATATATACGTATGTGTGTGAAAAAGACATACCAAAAATGAACGGCATTGTTCTCTTGCCTCCGAGCTTCTTTTCCCTGGTCATATTTTTCTCAACAGTCTCGTCATCCGCAGCAGTCATGTTCTTGTTATCCAACTCCATTTTCTTGCTTCGAGTTCCAAGGAGGCGATTTAAGCGACTGTATTTATAGACATACTGAAACTAAAACAAATAATAGTAAATAAAAAACCCACATATATCATATAAGACATGTGGGTTCATATTTAATTTGTTAGAATATTTTAAGCAGACTATATTAATTATTGGCAACTTACTTTAATATATTGTTATAGCATCTATATGATTACATGAGGCTTAGTATTAATTATGTATGAATCACAATAAGACCTACACTAGTTATCTAACGATTTTTTATGGTTTTACTTCAGAAACAAAACATAATTACAATAACGTTGTACCTACAAAATGATAAGCAGGTGTAATTTTTGAATAATGGTATATAGAATTTGAGATTTTCGAAAAACGCGATTTAAATTGTAGTTTCTTTCGAAAATCTGACTTTTAAAAAAGAAAAGAAAAAAAAAAAAAGAAGAAAGAATTGCGTTGCCTTATGGATTATAAAACACCGAACTCCCCCAATTTTTTTTGCCCTTTTGCATTCCCTTACGAAATGCTGAATGTCACTCTTTTTTCGGCCTTTTTTATTCTTCTTTCTTGTCGTGAGTTTTTTTCTTATAATTAGAATTGTTTTCGTTACATATTTAGTTTTTTTTTTTGTTTTCTTTTTGCTCTAAAAAGATTTTTCTTCATAGACTTTTGTTTAGCTTGTAGTTTTTTTCATAGAATATTTTCTTTGCTGAATACTTTTGTCAAAATTATTATTAATAACCAATTTTTATACTCTAAGTTAGTAATACTTAAACTAATGAAAACAAAATTTTAGAATTGCAAACATAAGAATGGTAACCTTATTAGTAACCAGATTGCTAATTGCACTATATATGTTACCAAAATAAATTATTTTATTTTCATAATCACTGGTAACTAAACCACTAAATATATTGGTGACTACATTGATTATTGAGTCTGATCACTAGATGGAATTACGTAATTTACAGTTACTAGTAACCAGGATTATAACTAGTCCGGTTACTAGATTGTTAACTCGTCTAGTTATCAAGTTGTTATCCAGAGAATATAAACTAATAGTAGCTATCTATAAGCATCCATTCCAGTTATGATCAATCATACAATAGTTTGGTCCTACTAGTGTCTTTTTCAGTTACTAACACTGTAATACATAATATATATATATATATATATATACACCTAATCTTGTTACCTTTTACAATATATTTGTTTCAACCAGAATTATATTTTACTTGTACGAATCCATTTTATTTAACAAAATATTTGTCTTAATCCTTAAAAATATGTTTCTCTTTACTTTCAAGTTAGTAATAACCCAGTGTAATTAACAATTTCGGTTAGTTTTTGTACATGATGAACTTGAACCAAACTCTAAGTATCCAAGTAACTAGACTGCAGGTTACACACGCTTACTTTGGTTAACTTTCTAATGTTTTTCCTTCTTTTATGGACTATTCAAAATAAAATCTGGTCTCCAATCGGCACTATGCGCTATGTACTTTTTTTTTCCCCATTACTGCTTATATTGCCTTTCTTGTGCTTCTGTGTTTGAGTTAATCAAGTAAGGCCTGCAACTGTGATCTTCACATTGCAAGTTATGGCATTTACCAGTTCAGGATCTGAGCATTCATTCCTTCTATTTGCTTCTTTTGCATGTAGCTGCACAAATTCATCGCAGTTTTGGTTGCTACACAAATATAAGATATTAAAATAGTAAGAAATTAGAAATAGGGGTACCAAGTTATAGGTTATAGATACATGCGCACATCCACAACACAAGCATAAAATAATTAAAATAAATTGTCGGAAGCATGGGTGGTGGTGGAGCGACTTGAGTCTTCTATCAAATAATCAGTCTAGAAATCGCCTCAGTGCCTCACGTTTATTACGGAAAGACTTATTCTTGAATACTCACGTCAAGTGGTGTTATAAAAATCACCGCTACAAACCTTCCACTCAAAGGCACTCAATCAAACTTCCAATATCACTGCATAGGGAACTCGGGCTATATAATCTTTTTCTTCTTAAGTCTTCAGACACATGTCAAGGCTTAAGGCATCACTTTTTGCAGTACGTTGAGTGAATAATTCACTAACAAATCAAGTATCATTCAGTTCAAATAATTATGAGTTCTTAAGCGTTTTTGTTGGTTTGATGCGTTTTTATTTTATTTTTGTAGTTCTTGTGAATAAATGAGAATCAAGGTGAATTTGTACCAAACATGGGTATTTCAAATCTTTTAGATTAAAGTTGAGTCAGATACGAAGACATTGGAATAAAAATCAGGCAAAAAAAAAGCAAAAAGGGCTAAACGGTGCACCCAAGAAGTAACTATGTGCGTGCTGAAAATGGGTTGTGCAGCCACGTAAGGGAGCAGTGCGGCTGCGCCATCTTATGCCATAGCCAGTACCTCAGCAGCCAAAAATCTGATCTAGCTGTGCGGCCGTGCAAGGAAGCTGTGCAGTTGTGCCTCCTAGGAGCTATACATGCTAACTTTTGCTCCTCTTTGACTCGTTTTGAGCCCTCGATCCATTTTTTATTTAATGTCAATGATTTGGCCATGATATTAGAGGAATTTTGAGGGTTAAATACCTGAGAAATGGAGGAGGCAAAGTGAGACGAGGCTAATGTTAGAATATTTACTCTAAAAAGTATATTTCTAATTTTATTCTTTTAGTATAAATAACTTTCTCCTATATGTAATTATGATATTTGCTAGATTAAACTTTTTTAGTTGAATAGTTTATTTATTTGAAAAAGATTTCATGACTTTATTATTTGTGTATAAAGAAATAAACATGATTATATGTTAATTATGGAGAGACTTGTTTCTTTATCCAAGTCTAAATTAACTAGTTCACAATCTGTAAATAAAGATGGATTTCTTTATTTACTAAAGGTCATAGTGTTTGTCTATTTCAATGGGAATGATGTGTCTCAAATCATTGAAGCGTTTGACTTATGATAGAAATACTAGTACAATATAAACAAGTTATGTGTATTGAATTGGACCAGGTAAATACAAAGAATTGAGTACCGTAACTCAATTCTTAATATTACCATAAACTAGCTCTTAGCATGTAGATCTTAATCTATAATATTTGACTAGACTTTCTTTCATGGGTTGTAGCCTTTTAATTTGTCAAAAGACTAGCCTCTTTTAAAATAGAGGTGAACTCTGGCATATTAGAGGTTATGATTTGTGAATTGATGAGAATACCAAATAGTTAAGGGCATTATACATTAATGCCACTTTAGGGTTTTTTAAGATTCATGGAATAATTAAATCTAAGATCTTAGTATTAATTCACTTTGTGAATAGTTGATAATTTTTTCTAAATGGCCATTGAGAATAATATTATTGATAACATTCTTCCTTGATAAAAAGATAGTAACTTAAAGGTAAATATGTGTTGGAAGGGTATTACGGTAAGTTCATCTATATAACTATGGCATTGAATAGGGATTTTACATGTGATATTGAATATACCAGATGGATCGGTTAATCAAGGCTAGTTGATTAAATCTTTATAAAAAGCATGATATTTAATTTACTAGTGTAGTATTGGGCCTTTAGTAGAGTGTCTTTTTACTAATAGTATTTATATAAATACCATAATAAGAGTTATTATATATTTATCACACTAGTAGCGCTTAACTTAGTTGGATCCATTATGTCCCTTGTCTAGTTTAACAAAGCTCATTAGTTAGTTAGTGATATTCATGAAATTAGTTTCATAAGACTGTGTAAAATAATGATTCTACACAGAAGTTCATATTTTTATAAATACGTTAGATGGGTTGTAAATATTTATAAAAATACACCTACAACCCAAGTTGGAGAACAGTGCCAATACTAGTTGGACTAGAATTAGTAGTTTTGGGCTATATATATATATATAAGATATATGAGAGAAAAAACTACATAGTAACTCTAGGGGAGTCGCACATGAAATAGAGGGAAAAAGAGAGAGAATTTTCAGCCAAGACTAAGAGAAAAGGAATGAGAAAAAGTTTCCTGTAACCTCACGTTCTCATATCACATCCGGTATTCTAAAAGATCAAGAAAGTGTTCTTGATTTTTCTTCAACGAAAGATTCAACTTGGTGCCTACTCACCTTATCAACCAAGAGCCGGAGTATAGACAAGAAGATCTAGGATTAGAGATTTGATCATCATCAACAAGGATATCAAGAGGGAGCAAATTAGAAGAGGTCAACTCCAAATCTAATCTCTAGGGTTTATGTATCTAGATTTGATTTATGTTATACATGATCTTGTTTGATTATATGTCATTACATTAATATTTCTTATTTTATTTTAAGTGTACTACAAGAAAGTGTACTTTTTCTATTAAAATCTATTGTACTATGTGGGAGAAATACAAAATAGACTTTATGATCTGACCCCAGAGTCACAAAGAATATCGTCTTTAATGATGAGCATTAGCGAACTCCAAGAGATGGTAAGAAATATTAGAAAAGAGTGCAACATCATCAATGGGCACAAGTGACTCAGACACATACCATGTTCAGAAATTTACAGACTAATGGAGTTGGACCACTTACATGAAGTAGACATCAGCAACTGATAGTAATTGGACCTAACACTTAGGAAAAATCTACTAGAATTACCTAACACTTAGGACAAAAAGTATACATGCATGCAAACTATGGAAAAATACCATGATCACATCATGAACACAGCGGAAAAAATAACGGATTTAGGTTTTAAAATTTTACATGAAAACAGTTTTTATAACCATATTACATGCATATGTCATATACAGGATCATGTATAACATAAATCAAATCTAGATGCACAAATCCTAGAGTTGGAATTAGGGTTTACATCTTGTAGCGTGTTCCTCCTTTGATCTCCTTATTGATAGTGATCAAACCTCCAACCCTAGATCTTCTTGTCTATGCTCTGGCTCTTGGTTGATAAGATGAGTGGGCACCAAGTTGAATCCTTTGTTAAAGAACGATCAAGAACACCTTCTTGATCTTATGGAACATCTGGACGTAAGATGAGACCGTGAGATAGCAGGAAACTTTTTCTCTTTTTCTCAGCCTATGGTGGCCGAATTCTCTCTCTCTCTCTCCCTCTGTATTTTGTGTAACACTCTAGTGTTATTACTATGCAGTTTTTTCTCTCATGTATCTTATATATATGAGGCCAAAAACTACTAACTCTAGTCCAACTAGGATTGGGCTTGTTCTCCAATTTGGGTTTTGGGTGTATTATTATAAATATGTCCAACTCATGTAACTTATTTATAAAAATACCAACTTCTGTGTAGAATCATTATTTAAACTAATTTCAAAAATACCATCAACCAATTATTGAGCTTTATTTAGTTAGACAAGGGACCTAATGGATCCAAATAATCTAAGCTCTAATAATATGATAAATACATAATAACTTTTATTATGGTATTTATATAAATATTATTAGTAAAGGGGACACTCTACTAAAGGCCCAATACTGTACTCTTAGATTAGATGTCATGTCTTTTATAGAGATTCAATCAACTAACCTTAATTAACTGATCCATCTAGCATATTCTATACCACACATAGAATACCTATACAATGCCGTAGTTGGATAGGTGAAATTACCGTAATACCCCTCCAACACCTATTTACCTTTAAGTTACCATCTTTCTATCAAGGAATAATGTTGTCGATAATTTTGTTCTCAACAGCCATTTAGACAAAATTATCAACCAATTCACAAAGTGAATACTAAGATCTTAGATTTAATTTTTCATGAATCTTGAAAGAACTTAAAGTGGCATTAATGTATAGTGTCCTTAACTATTTACTGTTCCCATCAATTCATAAGCCATAACCTCCAATATGCTAGAGTTCACCTCTAATATCATAGAGGTTAGTCTTTTAACAAATCAAAAGGCTACAACCCATGAAAGCAAGTCCAATCAAATATCAAGGATTAAGATCTATATGCTAAGAGCTAGTTTGTGGTAATATATGAATTGAGTTAAGGCACTCCAATTCTTTATATTACCTGGTCCAGTTTAATACACATAACTTGTTTATATTGTATTAGTATTTCTATCAGAAGTCACATACTTCAATGATTTGAGACACATCATTCCCGTTGAAATAGACAAACACTACAACCTATAGTAAGTAAAGTATTCCATCTTTATTTACAGATTTTGAACTAGTTTATTTAGACTTAGATAAAGAAACAAGTCTCCCCATAATTAACACTTAATCAGGTTTGTTTCTTTATACACAAATAAAGTCATAGAATCTTTTTCAGATAAATAAACTATTCAACTAAGATAGTTTAATCTAGCAAATATCATAATTGCGTATAAGAGAAAGTGGTTTATACTCAAAGGGTATAATTAGAAATCTGCTTTTTTAGGGGCAAATATCTCAACAAAATCATATATGCATGCAAACTATAGAAAACACATGATCACATCATGAACACAGCAGAAAAATTAGCGGATTTAGGTTTCAAAATTTTTATATGAAAACAATTTTCATAACCATAGAATATGCATGTATCATATACAGGATCATGTATAACGTAAATCAAATCTAGATATATAAACCCTAGAGATGAGATTAGGGTTTACCTCTTGTAGTGTGCTCCTCCTTGATCTCCTTGTTGATAGTGATCAAATCTCTAACCCTAGATCTTCTTGTCTATGCTCTTGCTCTTAGTTGATAAGGCGAGTGGGTACCAAGTTGAATCCTTTGTTAGAGAACGATCAAGAACATCTTCTTGATCTTTTGGAACACCGGGACGTAAGATGAGACCGTGAGATTGTAGGAAATATTTTCTCTCCCTGTCTCACTGTAGTTGGCACAGAGCACCTCTCTATCTCCCTTTGTTATGCGTGTGACTCTCTTAGAGTTACTGTGCAGTTTTTTTCTCTCATATATCTTATATATATGGGGCCCAAAATTAGTAATCCCAATCCAATTAGGATTGGGCTTATTCTCTAATTTGGGCTATGGGCGTATTTTTACAAATATGTCTAACTCATATAACTTATTTATAAAAATACCAACTTCTGTGTAGAATCATTATTTTACACAGTTTCATGAAACTAATTTTATAAATACCACCAACCAATTAATGAGTTTTTTTGAGCTAGAAAAGGGACCTAATGGATCCAAATAATCTAAGCTCTAATAGTATGATAAATACATAATAACTCTTATTATGGTATTTTTATAAATATTATTAGTAAAAAGGACACTCCAATAAAGGACCAATACTGCACTCTTAGATTAAATGTCATGCCTTTTATAGAGATTTAATCAACTAGCCTTGATTAACTGATTCATCTAGCATATTCTATACTGCATATAAAATCTCTATACAATGCCGTAGTTGGATAGGTAAAATTACCATAATACCCCTCTAACACATATTTACCTTTAAGTTACCATCTTTCTACCAAGAAATA
>JXTC01000084.1:335075-366393 GCA_002914845.1 Trema orientale | reverse complement strand
TCTTTAATCTTTTCAGATTCAGAGAATAGTCAATAAGTGGAAACCATCATTTGAAGGAAGGAGATTATTTGAGGACTCAGATTTACTATTTAGAGTTATTGTACTGTTTAGTTTTCATTTTGAGACATTGTTGGTTGTTTTGAGGTATACTAGATTATGTTATGATTTTAGTTTCTTTTGTTAATATGGATTTAGCAAATTGTTATTGATGGTTTAGATTGATTTGGTATTTTGTTATGATGAGATGTTTTGGGTATTAATGGATCTATTTGGATTTTAAATAACGATTGAATTCAAAGCCTTCCGTGTCTATGAGGTTTTTCCTTATAGGCATGTGGCGGTTGCCATGCCCTTGGTCTTGGGGCATGACAGAACTGGTGGGAGTTTATCATCATCTATGTATGATGAATGTGTTATTGATTGATGTGGATTGCTTATGTAATACATTCATATTTTGGATCCTAGTCACCTATTTATGATATGGACACACAAGTTTATTTGATAAGTGACATGTTGATTCGAGACATTCTGTTTTAGTCCCAATATGTGAATTGTTAGTGGATCCATATATGAGAGCTGTCACCATGTCTTGTGATTCTCTAGCACTTGACTATGTATGATACTTGTATCCTATCGATTTAGTATTATACACGATTAGTTTTGGCTGTTCGTATTTGTAAGAGATTTTTCTAAAGAGATTCTTCTAACTTGACATATTATTATTAAGTGAGTATTTTGTATGATCATACTGTCCAAGTAAGAGAATGTTGGAATATTTTGTATGGACTAATATAATCACTAGTAACTCACTATATATCTTAATTAAAACATATCATGGACAATTGTGTGATTACAAATTATTTATGCATAATATTACTAATTGGGCCATAATGGGATGAACCAGACATCTTAATATGTCTGAGACCCATGGTTTCAAACTCTTTAGACACTTTGGTTAGCTCATTGAGCCAAGAGTGTGATCTGCCACACATGTGACAAGGCCCACAAGGCCGTTGTCTTTAACAGTGAAAAATTGGTCATTGACTAGAAGTGTGTGTAGAGCTCGTTGTGTGTGTGTGTATTGGCAGAGAACCAAGAGAGTTAAAGGGTGTTGAACACTATCGTTCCTCTTCATTTACTCAGCTGTTTTTCGCAGCTAGAAGCCGCCGAATTGAGGACAGAAACCGGCCAAGACCTTAGCCCACCATTAGAGGTACTGTCCATCTTTTTGTTTATATGCTTTAAGCTTAAATGGATTGTTGTTACATGGTTTATGGATATTAATTCAACACTCTCGGTTAGAAATCAGCTATAATTCTAACTTTGTTTTGCCATTAGCATAATGTATTAAACTCGAATTGTCAACAAAGGGAAAATATATTTTTCTTTTTCTATTGTTATTCTGAACTTTTAAATAAGGGATATTTTCCCTACGTTTGCCCCCGTCCTTGTGCCACACATGCCCTACGTGCTTGCCTTCCTTTGCGCACATGCATACGCATGTGTTGGCTTGGCTTGTGAGCACGCCCAGCTCTCCGTACATATGTTCCCACTCTTGTGTGTGCCTAGACGCACGCGCATATTCCTACTTATGTGTCGTGGTGCTGTGCTGCCATGCACAATCTTGCCTGTGCAAGTTTAGAAGATCTAACAATTAGTGTGTGAGTCAGTGACGCTAGCACTCACGATAAGTGCTCGGTGGCCCATAACGTTTCTCGTTACAAACCTGTTACAAAATTGTAATTTATGGTTGCGTGGATAACCATGATATATATTTTTTTCTTACTTCTAATTTTTTGGAGGGGGATCAGGGAAGGAATTAATTGAAATTTTTAAAAGTGAAAAAATAACTAAGTTCTGAGGTTTCTCTCATTTTTGTTCTTTTATTTCAGATTTAAAAATTCTTAAAACTTAAGAAAATTGTTAATACTAATATATCCCTGATTGAAGTTGCACGTGGATATCATGTGTCAATTTTCCCGAAATTAAATGCTTATAATTGATGATTTGACCCTTATCATAACAAATTAGTCTAATGCTTCAATAACTTAATTACAGAAGGAAAAAAAATCAAAGACCAACTGGAAGTTATGGAAAAGTTAAAATCGAAAACATGGCCAATGACCGTATACAAGATAAATGTATATGGTGGAACAATTGTTACACTAACTAAAGTACTCTTCCACCAAGTATTTTAAACTGTCTCATTTCTACGTACAAGCTTACCCATCTCTTCATCATCCTTACCCCGAGCAGTGGTACTACTAGCTAGTACCATTATTATTAGCTAGTAATTCAACGTCTCCTTCATTATATACACTACTAACCTCCTCCAATCGCTTGTAAGAATAAAACCAAGCACAGACAACGTAGTATACCAAATTAACGACTTGAATTCCACTAACAAGCAAGTAATAATATTCCAATTTCCCCCTATTGAGATTTCTGTCAGGCACCCAATTATTTTCCTCACTTCCGGTATACTTATGAACCAGAGTAACCAAAAATGTCCCGACGTAATTACCGATTGATATCGATAACCAGTAAAGAGCCGCCGCTGTGCTTCTCATGCTCTCCGGGGACTGATCATACATAAACTCGAGGTGGCCCACCGACATGAAGACCTCGGCGACACCGTGGAGGCAAAACTGAGGCACCAGCCAGAAAACGCTTATGGGAACAATGGCCTTAGGGTTGTCAAGCAAGTTGTGGTCGGCGGCGGCTGATTTCCGCTTCATTTCAACCAGGGCGCAGACGACGGTGGAGAGGATGTTGGCGGCGTACCCTACTCCCATCCTCTGCAGGCACGTGATGCCGGCGGGGTTTTTGGTTAGGCGGCGGGCGAAGGGGACAAAGAGGCGCTCGTAGAGGATGAGGCCGAAGAGGACTGTGAGGGTTCCAAAGATGGAAAGGCTGGCCGGGGGGATCTCGAAGGAGGATCCGGCGACGTGGCGGTCCATGGTTCGGGCTTGTTGGATGACGAAACTTTGCTGGTGGGATTGAGCTGTAACGAGTAGGATTGCGGCGGCCCATACGGGAAGCATTCTGATGATGCATTTCAGCTCCTCCACTCGGTGCACAGTGCATAGTCTCCACAGGTTTGGAGGGGTAGTTGAGTCTTTTGGCTCGTCGCCGGCAGTTACTATGGCGGCTCTGTCTAAGCACCTATTGAATTAAGATAAACAAATCAATACATAAGAAAACAGAGCAGTGTGTAATTTTGTTTTTTTTCCTTCAGATTATGTGTTTAGATATTGTGATATGAATACTGATTTTTTTTTTTTTTTTCTTGAAATAAGAATGTTGAATATATAGTTACGATAGCCAACTGGGGTTAGCTCAGTTGGTCCAAGGTTTGAGGGTTGTGTGTGTGTTTGGGGGTGATCAGGGGTTCAAACCTTGGTAGTGTGTGTGTGTCATTTTCCTTTAATTTGTAATAAGTAGTGGTCATTAGTTAAGCCCCACTTTTTAAAAAAAAAATATATATATATAGTTACCATAATAATGAACATGAAAATACTAAATATAGATTTATACTTGAATGAGTGACTATAATAAGATAAAATTGAGATATATTAAAAATACTTATCAATTTTATATATAATATTATCGATCGAATTATTTTTTTCTAAATTAGTCATTAAACTAGTCAACAAGATGGATTAATTATGAAACAACAAACAAATAATTAAGAAAGCTTTTTTTTAAAAAAAAAAAACTTTTACACTCCAAACTAAGGAATTATTTAATGTTCTAAGCTAACTAGTTACAATAATTCTTCCCTGTGTAACGGAGAGTGATGTCTAGTTCTTCCCCAGCTATAGTTGAGAAATACATACTTACTTACATATAGGCATCACATAAACCAATCTATTCCACTAAAAAATAATCCAATATATACCACGTATCACAGTATAATAAGCTAATAATATAAGAAAATAAAAAAATTGCTATATGCTTATATTTGGCCATTTAATTTTTTAGTAGAGACGTGGATTTAGGGGTCGTTTACTTATCAATTTGTAATAATGTCTATTTGACTCCTTTTAGAAAAACAAAAAAGAAAAAGAAAAAGGAAAAGAACAACTGGTCAAAAAGTCATACATGCTTATTATATTGTGCACATATCATATATAAAAAGAGGAGCGTTAAATTAATTTTTTCTTCTAAAAGTCTTCAACAACTGATTTGACTTTTTTTTTTAAAAAAAAGGTGCTCAGTGTTAAAACGACGTAAATTTCGAAATTTACATATGTTTATTGATTAATATATTATGCACATGCTACTCTATATTACCAGCTTCTTACTTTTCCTATATTGAGTAGCACATTTCTCAAAAGTTTAAAACTAATAAATTTACTTACTTGAATTGATTAGAATGTAGAAGCCTTCCATGCAAACAAATATCGGCATCAAGCTCTCTATTCTCGTACAAGAGCTTGGGGTCCATCGGCACCACCGCGTCCCTCTTTTTCACGGTGGCGACAACAACCTGAGCCAGTCTCACCAGGGGACTTCCTCCGGCTTTGACCTTATTATAAAGCGGTGAGCCGACAATGAAGGCAACGATCGAGATTGCCATGGCAATGGTGGGGATGCCGAGACCCCATCCCCAGCCGACGTTGTCTTGGATGTAAACTATGACAGTTAAGGCAGTGAGAGCGGCCAGCCCCATGCAGAAGTAGTAGATATTGAAAAAGTTCCAGCGACGCTTGGCCACGCCGGACTTGCTCATGTCGAATTGGTCGGCAGCGAAGGTGACGACGCAGGGCCGGATGCCGCCCGAACCGATGGCGGTGAGGAGGAGGGAGAGGTAGAGGATCCAGAGCTGCGAGGCTGAGGCTTCCACGCAGTTGGTTTGAGTTGGACATGGTGGAGGGCGGAGTGATGGGAGTATTGCTGATATGGTGACGCACAATTATCCCTGTCATAAAGTCAACAAAAGATGCCAATTTAAGGTTACGTTATCATGAATTATTCTATTCTAAAATATTCATTGTCTGATTTTTTTTTTTTTTTTTTTCGTAACAGGCTATAGGATCCACCAAATAATTTATAATAAAGAAATGTGCAGAAATTATGTACAGAGAAAATGCTCTCGATAATAGATATTAGAGTAATCATCTAGGTGATAATGAATATTTCTGAATCATTTGTATATAAGTATTCCACGTAGGTAGGTCACTCAAAACACGGTCTAAGGTTGACCTCAAGTGGGACCCTTGATTATTAGATTAGTGGATTGCTTTAATCAAGTGGTCACAGTATTTTTCCTTTTTTGACTGGAAGTGGTCCCTGTATTGTCAACACTCAAAAGTCTCAACCGCCATACTACTTATTTTTAATTATCATCTTAAACATGTGTACATGTAATATGCGGGATAATAAATTGATGAAAAGCAATATGATATAATGTCATTTACTAAATTAGACCATAAGACGATGCACAAAAGATAATGAGAGTGATAAATATACATACCAGTTCATAGATAATAGAACTGGCGATGATGGTCCAAAAGCGGCCGGCGAAGGAGTCGGCAATGAGAGCGCCAATGAGCGGTGTGAAGTTGGCGGTGCCGCCGAAGTTGGTGAGGGTGTTGGAAGCCTTAACCAGCGGTAAGTTTAGCTCTTGGGTCAGATATGTGATCATGTTAGCATGGAAGCCAATGTTTGCGAATCTATCACATATTTCATTTGCTGCCAGGAAATCCAGTGTTAAAATAAATGTGTTTATTCAAATAAAAAGAGTATTTGAAGTATTTGTATCGTTTGCACTAAATCTGGTTTCAAAGGATATTATGGAAGCCATAGATAGTATCTTGGGGAACATCTTAATCCTCTGTTTATGTTCTAATTCATGTTACCTCAATTAATTGGTGACAGTACACTATTTTAAACTCTAAAGTTACTTATTGAGTTTTATATATTACTTTATTATTTTTATTTAAAGTTTAATACGATGCACATTACTCTTTTTATTTCCACATAAATTAAGACACAAAAATTAGACAAAAAGAAAATTGGATTATGTGAAAACATAATGCAATAATTTAGGTCTTAAAGGGCCAGTCCAAACTGTCCCGAAATGTAACTGGCCCATAATCACTTTGTTCAAACTTCATCTACTTTTTGTTGGACATAACGATAAGTACCTTTTTTTTTTTTTACTAACTAAACCAGATAACACATTTTCTTAGTAATCACGATCTATCTAGAGTCTGCTTCTACTCCACTTAAGGCGTTTTTTGTAAATTTTATATTAAATTTTCAATATTTTCTTCCTCATATATATATGTATATAATATATATACATATACTGATTACTGAATATCCGAGGATATAACAGTTGATCACATCTAAGATGAATTTAGATATTGTATTTTTTTATTTCCTCCAGGTCGTGATGACGTCGACGACATTAGACTATTAATTGAAGTAGTATTCAATTGGACTTTAAACATCGACTAAGAGAAAACCTTCATTTACCAAAAATAAAATAATAAATAATAAAAAATATATCAAGGGCCAAAATCGAAAGATACAACTTTATGTATGGAACATTACGTACGTGCCCATTCAAAGTACTTTAAGCATATCGAACTGCCTAAGGTAATAATTATTTTCTTTGACAGAATTTAAGGTAATAATTTGGTAAAAAGAAAAGAACTTACCTAACTCAAGCAGTATTACTACTCATGATATAAAGCATCAATATCACCAGTCATGAAAAATAAAACCTCTATCTTTCTCTTTTCTTTAACAAGAATATACGTGGATCAAAACATTTAATTCACAAGCACTAATATATATTTAGCGGTCCAATTTCATTTTTCGTGGTTTACTACTTCGATAACCTCATTAATTTATTGGGACCGTATATATATGCTCCTGTAAAATTTGCATTACCAAACATTTTCTCGCCATTTGTGTTGTGAAATGTAAAGTTTGAGAAGGGACATCTAATTGTTAAAGATAAGATAAAAAAGAAAGGTGATCTCAAATCTTTATTGGAATAAGATCCACGTATGTCCTATTGTGGGAATCTCAACAATAGACGGGTGAAATCTATCACACGAGTTTGAGCTAGCCTAGCATGCAATATTTCTCATATATAATATATATTTGTGTGCACTTATATGTTATCTCAAATAATATATTGTAGAATTAATTAGAATACAAATATAAGAAGGGGAATGCACCGATCAATCTTCTTGAAACATACAGCATCACCAGAAATACACATAGTACATTCAAACACATATATACGTACATACAAATTTACATATATATATACACATATGTGGAACTCAAAGAAAAGTAAGGAATTTATACCCAAGCAAAGAATTGAAGGACAAAATAAAAGGAAAAACTAATATTATATGTGTATATGTATCCATATATATAAAAATTGATGAAGAAGACATACCAAAAATGAATGGCATTGTTCTAATGCCTCCGACCCTCTTTTGCTTCATCTTTTTCTCTTCAGTCTCATCATCTGCAGCGGCCATGCTCTTGTTATCTAACTCCATTTTCTTGCTTCGAATTCCAAGGAGGAGATCTAAAGCGACTATATATAGACAAGATTAAGCTAAAACAAATAATAAAAATAATAAACGACATATTATATATGAGATCCGGGGTCCATAATTGACCTCTTTGGCTTATATATATAGATATATATATAGGATATAATATCTTCTGTCGTTATTAATATTCATGTACATGTTCTCTAAATGCATGTCTCAAATAACTTCAGGGTCCATTACTTGCTTAATTTTGTTTTATTTTTAAATTTTAGTGTTCATATTTAATATAATAATTAAGTAATGAATACATGTAGTCTTGACTTAATCATTAAACTTAGATCATAAATGACACCTTTTTAGGGCTATCTAATTATTAATGCTATTTTTCTTTTACAATAAACATTCTTCTAATTCTTCTTCCTTTTTTTATATTAATTTTTTTTTCTCATATCAACTTTGTACAACTGTAAAAGTTAGTTCACAACAATTTCAAAAAAAAAAAAAAGTTAGTTCACAACACTATATAACGTGTTAGTTTGTTATTAGTGATTCTAATTAATAAATAAGTTCTACATAGACTCCACATGAAGTGTAACTATAATTATTGAGTAACAAACTAACACATTATATAATGTTTAATATTATATAATATTTTATGACATTAAAATTAATAATTTAAGTTATATATAAGTTCTATTTAAAATATAATTATAATTATAAAAATATAATTATAATTATTTAGTAATAAACTGACACGACACATCACGTGGATTGAGCTCTTCGTAATATTACAATTTTTATGTTTAAAAGTCATTGGAATCTATGACAGGAAGAAAAGGACAAATAAGACATTATTGGCATCCGTTGGTTCTAGTTTTTGGGCCTTTTTAGGAGTCGAGTATGGTCCTGACTCTGTCTCTAGTGGCTTGAAATGTGAGTAGAATTCTTCCTAACCACCTTTATTATATGAAACTTCGTACGATATACGTCTCTGCCCTCTCTCTCTTACAAAAGGGTTTTTTTTTCTTCTTCCCTTAATTTGTCAATTGCTACATGCAATTTCGTTGGCATAAATTGTAACAATTCATTGTTTAATGACTTTCTTTTTTTTTTTAATTGATGTCTTTTTAAATGAATTATGAAAGGTTATTATTATTTTTTTCCGTTTTCACTTAACTGTAATAAAGGCGGAAAAATGAAATGTAACCCGAGTTGTGGATGTAAATTAACAAAATGGTTTCGGGTATCAATTGTAGAGGAGGTTATGCTGTTTTGGATAAGTCTAGGATATAAGCGTAGGAGAGACTATAAGCTTATTAATTTGCAGAGAAATTTAAAAATCGGAGGGGACAAAAAAGTGGTACAAGTGGACAACATTTCATTCGTACATTTTTTTTAAGAGGAAAAAATAAGAAGAAGAAAAGTTCATTTAGACCGTAGGACCAAATATATTACTAGATTTAGTACAGTTGACACTGTTAATTATCACTAATTATCATAATATTTGAGATATTAAAATAATAATTTGCTTTTTTTTGAAAGAAAAAATAATAATTTGCTTTAATTATTAAATAATCAGGATAACAAACAAAGAATGATTTATGAGTTGTCAATCATACACGGTACACCTTTATTCCCTTTCCCCCTTCCCTTCTTACAGTTTACATTATACCTCTGAACTACATGGCCTGCTTCGCATAGTTTATTTATTTATATTTGTTTTTAAAGGCGAAGGGCTAGAAGTCACTTCTAGCGGATTTTGAATAGAACTTCTTTAGTTAGGTAGAAATTCATATTTAAAAAAGAAGTCATATATATATATATATGTCTAACTTTGTCCAAGAAAAAGTTTCTAGCAAAACAATATTGGAAATCATCTTAAGGTTTAATGAAATTTTTGCTTCTAACATTAATTATTATACACTTTTTCTTCCCCCACTCTCGATCGAGATAACAATAATATTTACCTTGGTTATGACAAAAAGCTAAATTACAATATTAAAATTCCAAACAATAATATGTTCTTATAAGCTAGAATTTTTAAAAAATTTATTCTGCAAAAATATATATATTGAAAAAAGGTCTATTTTTCAAAACACATTATAAATTAGTCTATTTCACCTAATTTTCCTAATATGTTGTTATTTTTTATTTAAAAATAAAAAACTATCTCAAAGTATCGTATACAACTGTGCATACGGTTCATTTCTAAATGCATTTTGCACTTGATTTTAATTCTTAATTGGTAGACATAAATGCTGAACATTAACTTAAAGAGGATTGTCTCTTACGCCATAGAAGGCCGAGAAAAAAATCTGGTCAACGCACCAGACTGCAGACAGAAACGCCTACCAGGATTTACAAATAGCTGAACAACACGTATCAATTTACAAAATTCCGGTCTCAAGAGACTATAATACCTAAATTGGTAGAGTTAGGAGACTTATTTGCTTGTTTTATCTAATAATTCCATTTTTCTATACGTTTGGCCTAATTTGGGATTATTTATATAGTTCTCTTTGTTTTGATCAGGAAGCAATTTTAGCCACAACTGTTTTCGCCTTACGAAAAATAGCATCAATTTGGAAACAAATTATTCGCTAAAAGATTTTTGAAGTGATTGGCACACAATTCAATCACTTTTTTCGGTTGATAAGATTAAAACAAAAAAAATCTGAAATTTTAGGATCTGTTTGGCATTGTTTTCTATTTTCTGTTCCCAGAGTTGTGCTTTCAAATATGAGAATAAAAACTGTTTTTTAATGTTTTTAAAAACACTAGGGTAGCGATTGGTTGCTAAACAAAAATAGAAAAAGAATAGAAATGGTAATAGGAATGAAATGAGAGTAGGAATGAAATAGAAAAGAAAATTGATTCAGTTCTTTGGTTAACACATTGGAATCAGTACCTGAATGAGGATTATTATATTTGGTTTATTATGGAACGAAATGGAATTAATATTATACAGACGAAAATATCCTTACTATTAGAAAATTGGTACAAATATTAGATTGGTACAAAAATTGATTTCATTTATTTATTTATGTATTTTTTGCATTAGAAAATTCTTTTTTAAAAAAATAAAAAGTTTAAAGACAGATATATCATTTCTGTTCTTTTTTTTTTTCCATTATAAATTGTAGTAAAATTTATATTTTTATATGTAGTATATGAGTGTGAAATGGTACTACTTAGTTAATAATACAGCATAAGAGTGCATTGAATATTCTACAATTCATTGAGATTTTTTTCTTCGTAGAGTTGTGCTTGGGAGTACATGATTTCAGAAAATAACACATCAAACCATATACGGTTTGATGTGTTATACAAGATTTCAGAAGATAACACATCAAACCGTATATAGTTCTGTTAGGTCCGTTTATCAGGCATTATGAATAAAATTAATTTTCCAATTAATTTCGTGAGGTAATAGTGCGGAAATAGTAAATATGACACAAGATATTTTTACTTAGTCCAGTTATCTCCCGATAACCTACATTCAAGGGGCCACGCCTAGAGAATAAATACTATTAGTAAAATTTGAATGAATACAAATACCAATTTGACTTATACAATAAAAAGACTCATTCTTTTGATTATCGCAATGTGCATGTATTCTTTCACCAATGTGTCTAGCGAGCACCACTCGACTTAGGTTGACTTTGTTCTTCTGAAATCCTTTCAGATACTTGAAGTCGATCTTCTCCTAAAGATTTTTTGTTCATCCTCCTGATAAACACTCACAGTCAAGCTCCCCTTGACTTTGTTTGATCCTTCACTTGTGAACTCCCTTCATACTACGGATCGATCTTCTTCCGAAGATGTTCAGCATCTCTTCCGAAGTACTTTATTACACGACTAGGACTACTCCTAAATCTAAGAAAATAGCTGAAAGAAAATTCTTTCTTTTACACTCAATAACCAAAATACAATATGTGGTCTCTATCTAAAGCTACTCTTGAGTGGCCTTTAAATAGAGTGAGATAGTAAGCCTTCACCTTAGGGTTCTGTAAAATAAAATTTAAGAGTATTTAATGTTGCTTAGAAGACTTGCAAGATCAGCCAAGTTCGTTACCAAACTTAGAAAACTGATTCGGAATTTAATTACTGATTTTGTCCACGTGTTAAAATATGATCTGTCAACGCAGTCATATTAGAACAGAAAAGGAAACTTCTAGATTTCTTTCCTGAAACAAAACAGTCAGTTACTCAAACCTTATTGACAGCTTATATAACGAATTAGAATTACTTTAAATAATAAGAATCAGCACACATGAATTAAAGAAACTTTCATAAAAGATATTCACATAAAATATTCATTTAAAGAATTTTTCTTAATGAAATATAGACAGATACTCAAAACTAATTTTGGTAAGAGTCACCTACCCATTCCTACACAATCAAATCCGTCCATAATTTAATATGATTAGATATTTATGATAGACAATTATACAAATCGTGACCTAAAAATATATAATAGGCAAATACTGAAAAACTTAATAAGATCAAATATTTAGTCGCATATTATAACATAACTAGTAAACTAATTATGTTGCAACATGAAGTTGCCAACAGATTTTACTCTTTCAATCTCCCCATTTAGCATCTTTTAGACAAATATTTGATACACCTATAAAATAGATTCAGTATACAATCATAAAATTATCATTCTTTCTCCCCTTTTTGGACAAAAGATCCAAAGATAGAAGAATTAAGACAAAGAAATATCAATCATATAGAGAAAAACAAATAGAAACATATTTAAGCAGAGAGTCATAAACATGTCTTGCAAAAACAAAAGAGTGTAGTGACACGACTCCGCCTTGATTGTTGCTCATAACAATATGACAATAACTTACTTTTCTCAGGATCTCATAAAATTGATGACATCAGTATCATCATGATCTTTCTCTTTTCTCTTTTATGACTCCCCCTCGGAAAAATTTTCCCTTACAAAATAACACGAGCATCATAAAGGAAGGAAAGAAACATCTTATTTTCAATGTCTTCCATTACTTTGGAGGGTTCACCACAACTAAAAGCTTCTGCAAAACCAGAGAGAGCATCAAAAGAAGCAGGAGAAAAGAAAATAAACAATTTTGGTCACAGAGAAAAGGAATGAGAATAAATTGGGAAACAAATTAGGGTTAGAACAATGATTAAAGAAATATATACACACAACTATTCAGTTACCCGAAATTGAAAAAAAGAAATAAATTAGAGTTTTTTTTTTTTTTTTTAAGAAATCAAATAACCGTCTTTTGGAATATGTTTCAACATATGACATCAACAAGCAGATTTTCCATTGACAATTTAAAAAAAAAAAAAATCGTTTTATTCTCATGTTGTAATATGCCTCATTTTGCCACAAAGTTAGAACTTTTCATATGGAAAGCTAGAATGAAAAATAGAAATTATTGAATTTAAATTAATTATAAAATGATTTTAAAATAGACAGACCTTACTATTTTTATCCTCTAAAATTTCCAGAAAATTTTAGGTCAAATTAATCATCAGAAATTGAAAAATAAATGATATACCTTATTTTGCTGATCTCAATGAAAATTCACATTTATTACAGGCTTTTGTGTGTGCTGTGATTTCTTGAGCAGTACATCTTTATTTATTGCTACTGCATTTTTTTTTATAACAGCACAAAAATAAAGTACCTACAGTCAGTAGCTTTCACTCTATCACTGAGGTAGCTCTTTTCATATTGTAGATCGTCCACTACTGTATTTATTATACATAACACCAGATTACTTGTGGATGGCTTTCACACATCAGTGTAGGTAGCTTTTTCTGACTGTAGAGCCTGTTTCTACATAAATTCTTTGCTGAGATCAAACAATCAAAAGTTAGTCAGTCAAAATCCAATCAAAGATTTTCAATTTTCATTAAATATTTAAAGATTTTAAAAGATAAGAGCAACAAAAACTGTATATTAGAAAATCAATTCATAATTAATAAAAATTCATCTTTTTCTATATTTCCTTTAACCTTTTCAGACAAAAATATCCTAACTTTAAAAAGCAAAATTTTGCATAAACTAAAAGTAACAAATCATATGGAACATATCCCTAAGGTTTTTCTTAAGGAATAAAAAATGAGCAAAGTCAAAAGATTTTGTGGAAATATCTGCAAGTTGTATCTCTGTTTCAACATTTTCAAAAATAATAATATTATTTTAGGCTCAATCAAAGAAAAAAAGCACACATATTTGACCAAATTCACGTACCTTTTTCTTGTAACCATGAAATCATCAATACTACCTGTCATCATATCAGATAGATGATTTTTCTTCACCCTAGATGGGGGTTCAGTGAATACAATCTCTCTCTGTTCAGTTGATGTTGTTGCGGCATCAGTGTTTGGCATTGTAACATGATTGTCTGGATCTGCAACAGCGTCAGGCTGTGTTGTAACATGCATTTTTGAACCATAATCTCCTGCAGCTTTATCAATAAAGCTATTTATCTCATTCTTTTTGTAAGCTACCAGTATGGTTTTGTCATCTGTCATGTGCTGAGAACACCCAGTATCATTAGTAGCACATGTTCTAAAACAAGTTAAAGAAGCAGAGTAATTCAAATCTAATTTATCCAGACTTTCCTTGTTTTATTAAAAAGATCAATCTTTTTCGTAGGTATTTTTCTTTGGAAGGGAATCATATGTGAAATATATTTATTTTCCAAAAAGTTCATCAAAGTAAAATACCGAGGTCTGATATGACCTTTAACTCCATAAAAGTGACAAGTTGGAATAAACTTGCCATACTTACCTGTCGAATTTGACACTGTCGGTTTATTGCGTGTTGCAACGTGAGAGTTTTGTATTGCAACATAAGTACGATTTTCTATAACAGGATTAGAAAAAGTACTTTTGACAAAAATAGTCTTTAAATTAGAATGCTTACCTTTAAATCGAAGTTCTCTATGATTAGAACTGGATTTAGCAACGGACAAAATATGATCAAGCTTGTAAGTTCCAGAATTCAACATCTTTAAGCACTGAGTCCTTTAAAGATCAGTTGAGACCTCTTTCAGTTTTGCTTCTTTTTTAGCCAACAAGTTCTCCAATTCTGTACTTTGATCTCTAAGTTCTCCTTAAATTTAATAAGTGCAGAAATTCTCCATTCAAGATAACAATTCCGATTTACCACTCTAATCCATTGAAAATACATATTCTTATATGACTCTTGGATTGATTCGTCATCCAGTTTAGATTCTTTACTGTCAGAATTATCATCATTATTCTTTTCTGTCACTGATGTTGTAACATGACTGCCAGATGCAGTCTGTGTTGCAATATAACTTACAGATTTCTGCAAAGAATAAACGTTATCTGAAACCAAAGAAATCCCAAAGGCTATATAATCACTTATATGATCATCATCTTCTTCTTGACTGCCTTTTGATTTTTCATCACTCTCGGTAGAGGTTATGGCTTTGGACTTCTTCTTCAGGGTGTTAGCACACTCAACTTGCATGTGACCATACTCCTTACGATTCCTGTATTGAATTCCTTTACTTTTCTTATTAATATAAGATCTAAAGGAGTTATTATATTTAAAAGAATTTGAAGAGTTCGTTGTAGATTTTGGCCACTTATCAAATTTCTTCAAAAAATTATTTGAACGATCATGTAATGGGAGGCAAGATATGGAAGCACCTTCTATCATGAACGTTATACCTGAAAAAAGATCAAATATTCCATAAGATCTTCACCAGAAATATTAGTATCTCCCGCTCTGATACTAATTGTTAGGTCCGTTTATCAGGTATTACGAATAAAATTAATTTTCTAATTAATTTCGTGAGGTGATAGTGCAGAAATAGTAAATATGACACAATATATTTTTACTTGGTTCAGTTATCTCCCGATAACCTATGTTCAAAGGGCCACGCCGAGAGAATAAACACTATTAGTAAAGTTTGAATGAATACAGACACTAATTTGACTTATACAATAAAAAGACTCCCCCTTTTGATTGTCGCAATATAGATATATTCCTTCACTAATGTGTCTAGCGAGCACTACTCGACTTAGGTTGACTTCGTTCTTCTGAAATTTCTTCAGATACTTGAAGTCGATCTTTTTCCGAAGATTTTGTGTTCGTCCTCCCGATGAACACTCACAGTCAAACTCCCCTTGACTTTATTTGATCCTTTACTCGTGAACTCCCTTCACAACTACAGATCGATCTTCTCCTGAAAATGTTCAGCACCTCTCCCGAAGTACTTTATCACATGACTAGAACTACTCCTAAGTCTAAGAAAATAGCTAAAAGAAAATTCTTTCTTTTACACTCAATAGTCAAAATACAATATGTAGTTTCTACCTAAAGTTACTCTTGAGTGGCCTTTAAATAGAGTGAGAGAGCAAGCCTTCATATTAGGGTTCTGCAAAACAACATTTAAGAGCATTTAATATTGATTAGAAGGCTTACAAGATCAGCCAAGTTCGTTACTAAACTTAGAAAACTGATTTGGAATTTAATTGTTGATTCTGTCCACGTGTTGCAACATGATTTGTCAACACAGTCATGTTGGAATAGAAAAAGAAATTTCCAGATTTCTTTCCTGAAAGAAAATAGTTAGTTACTCAAACTTTATTGACTGCTTATATGACGAATTAGAGATACTTTAAATAACAAGAATCAACATAAATGAGTTAAGAAAACTTCCGTAAAAGATATTCACATAAAATATTCATTTAAAGGAATTTCTGTAATGAAATATAGACAGATACTCAAAACTAATTTTGGTAAGAGTCACCTACCCATTCCTACACAATTAAATCTGTCTATAACTTAATATGATCAGATATTTATAATAGACAATCATACAAGTCGTGACCTAAAAGCATATAATAGGTAAATACTGAAAAACTTAATCAGATGAAATATTTAGTCACATGTTGTAATACGACTAGTAAACTAGTTATGTTGTAACATGAAGTTGCCAACAGATAATGATCTTTCAGGTTTGATGTATTATTTTCTGAAATCCTATACTTCTTTAGGCCGTTTATGATTTGATGTGTTATTTTTTGAAATTATGTAATAGTATTTTGAGAATTTTATAATTATTTTAAATAAAAATATTTTTATTTTGTGAGAAATTTATATTACTCTTCATATTTTGTATAATATTAATTTTTCACAAAATAAAAAATATTTGTCCAACTAAAATAAGGACAATTAAGGCATTTAAAATTCAGAGTAGGAATGAAATAGTCTTTCCAGTGGTTTAGTTAAGGAAAGATAATTCTACTACTTGATGGATTTGCCTTTCCATTGGAGTGACTTTTCCTAAATTGAAAATTTAAACCAAATAATAAAATGGGTAATCCTTAAGAATGCTCATTCCATTCTTTTGTCTATTCCTATAAACCAAACGCTACCTAGGTGTTTGGCAAATATTTTCTGAAAATCAGTTTCTAGGGAAAAAAAATTAGATGAATATAAAAAAATTATATTCCTATTGTAAAAAACAATTAGAGAGAGAAAGTCAAAAGAGAGTGAGGAGAGAGAAATTCAAGTGAGAGAATGAGAAGACAGAAAGTTATAAGAGAAAAGGTAATAAGACAATAATAAGAGGGACAGTGATGAGAGAGAATTAAAAAATAAAAAGTAATGAGAAATATAGGAAAGAAACTAATGGAAACACACAAAAGAGAGAGAGTGATAAGAATGCATAAGGGGAGAGAATAAAGATAGAGAAATTCATAAAAGATAAAGTAGCAACATAGAATGTGATTAAAAAAAAAAGAAGAAATAAAAAATGATGAGAGGAAATGAGGAGAGAGAAAGTGATTAGATAAAATGAGGAGAAAGAAAATGATAAGAGATAATAAGAAGAGAGAAAATGATGAGAGAGAATAAGAAGAGAGAAAGTGATGAGAGAGAATGAAGAGAGAGAAAATGATGAGAGAGATGAGAAAAGAGAAAGTGATGAGAGATAAAATTACGAGAGAATATGTATGTGAAAGTTATGTAAAAGAATGTGTTTTTTTTTTAAAAAAAAAAAATTAAGAAAACAATTTGAAAACAACATTTTATTGTTCTATGAGTTTTTTTTTTTTTAACTTTAATTTTAAAAAGTATTCTCAGAGAATAATGTCAAACACCCTTAATTGTTCTTATAAAATAATTTTCGGTTTATAAAAGTAAAAAACAATTTTTTTAGTTATAATGCCAAACACCCCTTAGTTTCTACTTTCTAGCTTAATCAGAATAAAAAATTCTTTTAGCAACACAACAGTTGTTATAAAATGGCTCATATATATACTATGCTATGGTGATATATGATTCAGATGCATAAATAACATGTAGCTACTTTTACGTTTCCAATTCGTCTGAAGTATCTGATAAATTGTCGTAGTCGCAAAATTCATGTTTCAATGACCATAAATACTGAAATTTCTTTTCGGAAAAAAAAAAGAGAAAAAGGAAAATGAAAAAAGAAAAAAGCAGAAGAGATGAAGCATGTGAAAAAAGCAGAAAAAGAAATTTTATGAGCTGCATGTAAATAATTCTGCAGCTCAAGCTAATTATTAATGAAGAGATGACGCACCTGCTTACGTGAATCGATTTATGAACAAAAACTAATTCTCTGGAAAATATTAATTTCTATAATTGGCTAATTGCTACAATAAAAATCTAGTCTTGAAATTTATCATTAAAGGAAATAAAAATCTATTATTGATAGACAAGAATCCCTCGTGAAAGATTTCATAAAGGTTGAAAACGCCGACTTTCGATCGATCCCACTCGTGAGGTTATCCATTAATCAAAGGACTGGCCTCCACATTCCTTTCAATATTTTGTTTTTGCCTTAAAATATTAGGGCAGCTGGAAATGTCAAAGCCAGTTCTCATACTCTCCCAAGGCAACCATTGTTTCCTTTTCTTTTATTTCTTTTAATTTTTTATTTTTAAAATTTTGTTTTTGTTCTTCATTGTGCTCCTCGTGAATTTGGATTCCAAATGTGGGGTGCAAGGACGGACACATGTGATCCTATTCTGTTCATTTTTGTTTCATTGTGTTTGTACTTCCATGTCATCGATGGTAACATTACGAATAATGTGAAGAAAATTTGTTTATATCAAATTTTGGAAAATTTGGAAACTATTCCAACAACTCTCAATCGTTTTTCTTGAGGGAACTCAATCGTTTTTAGATCTTTATAAAGCAATATCAAAATAATTGTACGATATTCGTGGTCCTGACACCCTTGTAACAGTTGGTAAACATTGTTAGTTTACCTTTTCTTTATGCGTAGTTCTCATATATGCATAAATGATATATTTGGCTTTTACTTGGTGTCTACTTATATGGTAGTTTATTTTGATTATTAAGGAGCAAAAAATTAGAGCAGCTTTGGTATTTCCATTCCTGACGTAACGACCTCTGTGGATCGAGCAACTTTTTATTATTATTATTATTTTTTTTTTTGGTTCCTTCTCTTTCTCTATATGATTGAAGCTCCGAGTGTCGCGAATATATAAAAGAAAATAAAATTTTAGTTCACGTTGAAAAATGACGTATTCTTGAGGGGTTGACAAAGTAAAATTTATGATCAAGAAGCTGTTCACTATTTAAAAAGGTGTTTTAGTCTTTGGATTCCTCGCAGCTAATTTGTCCATCTAATGTTTGGCCTTGCTTGTTATCTTAATCTCTGAGCTCCAATAATACATTTTTAATTTAGGTGTTAACATTAATCTTACAATTAATATTTAGTAATTTCTTTTTCATGAATAATTAAACAAATTAGTTGACATATATATACTCGAACTTTTCTTTCCAATGGGTTATCCTATGAAAAGTGATCCCCCAACGACCATGGCCAATAAATATATGAATGCCTTCAGTTGTATTATATAGATTATGATAAGTTAAAAAAAAAAAGGTAAGACTATTAAACTAAGGGCGCGTCTACAGTAAGGACGTCCCTGCGTAGGGCCCTGTCTATACACCGTTTGATGGGAATCTGTGTATAAACAGATTCTCCACAGATTTCCGTTATTCCCCACAGATTCCCATCAAACGGTGTATAAGGGGTGGCCCTACGTAGGGGCGCCCCTACTGTAGCCCTCCCCTTAAACTAATAAACTTGTTTATGTCATTTGACTACATTAATTTCAATATTGTTGATGTACTGAAACCATTGTCTTATTTATCTATTTTTTAAGAAAGAACTCGTTTTTGCGAGAAAAATACTAGTTAATGGTACACGCGTTGCATGTTGCTGAGTTTTATATTTTGTTACGAATTTTTTTAGTAATATAGCAATACATAAATGATAAATCTAAACTTCATGAACGTAAGAGTGATGAGGATTTATTGGTTCTTCTTTTGTTGCATTAGAATTTTTTAGTTTTGCAAGAAATTAGACACATGCTTCGTACATAAAAATTTGATAAGAAAAAATATTTGACTATTCTTCTTTTTTTTTTTTCTTTTTTTTACTACCCGCTAAATTCTAATTATTATATGATACTTCTTGAAAGGCATACTTAAAAATTTTCTTCGTGAAAGATGAAAGCCATAAATAGAAAATCGGCCTATAGCAGATTTATTAGTTACGCATAGCAATATGGAAGTAAGGTGAACGTTTTTACAGGAGGATCAATCTTAAAATTTCACTGGTAACGGCTATGAGCCATAGATATTGAACTCAAACTACCTGACCCTGTACATTTTCGGTGTCTCAAATCCCATTTTATGTCCATGACCAATAAATTGACGACATGCCTTTTTAAATTTGAAACTACCTAACTGGTATTTTAACTTGAACACTATTTTTCAAATTGTAATATGATGAGTTATTCATTGATTACACGTGGATTATGTCGTAACACCAAATAGATTTGAATTCATAAAAATTAGCCTGAGACGATATGCTTGACTAAAGTAGTTAGTTAAAGCCAAAAGAAAAAAAAAAAAAAGATATTGGATCAATCCTTTGATTGGTCCCATAGTTATTCTATAAGTTCTGTTTAGTTCTTTAATTTTAAATTGGGTTAATAACATAAAAAGATTTTTAACTTTTCTGCAAAAACTAACACCTAACTCTTGAATTCCTATAAATTAGTAGGCTCACATTTGAAATCCTGTGAATTAGTATCTTAAAATTTAAAATTTTTACAAATTAATAACATAACTTTTGAATTATGCATGTTAATACTCTGATATTTTAAATTTTGACAAATTTGTACCATGATCAATTTAAATCACAAATTAATACCCCCTACTCTCCAAAAAAAAAACCACACACACATACCCCGAATAACTTATTAAAAATATTTCAATATTAATAAACCATGAAAAATTATTTTAAAATTATTTTTTTGAGGTTAGCTGAGAAAAAATACACTAAATTATGACCATTCTGCAGTTTTAGCCTTTTTTCCTTCAATTATCAATGTATTAATTTACAGAATTCATAAATTAATAGAGTATTAATTTGCATGTATTTTAAAAGTCTGTTAAGTTTTTGTAGAAAAATTAAAATTCTGGGTGTTTATGTCATTATCCTTTTAAATTCAACAAGAATGCTTAGAAACTTTTAAACGTCCAATAAATCCTTAACATATTTGAATTGCCTATTATTAATCCCTTTACTTTCAAAAATTCGATGTTAGTCCTAAACTGTTAACAGGTTATATTATTGGTCCTTGCATATACACTTTCCGTTAAAAAACTTGACAGCAATTATATCGCGACCAACGGTAAATTAATTTTCAAACTCAATTTTAAGTAAAAATGTCTTTATTTTTAAGTTTAAGGACCAAAAGACTAATTTTGGCAAAATTTAGAGGCTTATATATGAAATAGATAATACTTGGGTTCTAATTACTGTATCAAATTTATAATATTAACACGTGTGACATGTGATTTGCCATAACTTAATTGGTGATAATATTAAATCTATGTGTGGTAAATTTTAATACGCCAATATAATGGTGACACCTCACATATCATATGTATTGTACTAAAAATTTGGTGTAATAGTTGGAACCCTTAGCATTATCTTTGTGCAATAGTTAGTTCTTTTTTTCTTTTTCATTTTTTTTAAAAAAAATAGAGAAACAGTTAGTTTTCCTAGAAAATTTTACAGAATTATATGTTATAACGTGATTTTCTCAAAAGAACTTTAAACCACTTGATCAAAAAGTATAACGAAGACAATCCTTTTATCGCTAGGATAACCATAAGGAATTTCAAGTTCGGTAAACCTAGCACACACATAGGAATCATGAAAAAAAACCTGAAACCAATATGCAATACAACTGTGAAGTATGTAATCCAAACGTAATTAATCTGATCAACCCAAAGTAATTAAAAGTTCTATTTTACTCGTTACACAGAGAATCTGACATAATAATTTATACTCTACAATGAAACTTATAATGGCATTGGCTTATTAAAGGGAAAAAAAGAATGACATTTTATAATGTAAAGTACCTCTTGTTTGCCCTCCGCCCCTCCCAAACCTCTTGGTAAAATTTACCAAGACCCTGCCTGGCAACAATTTTTTTTTTCTTTTTTATTTTGGTTGTAGAGGTGAAAGGATTGGCGAACCTTTGCTTAAATAATATCTTCAGAAAATCTCCTATCTTTCATTTCACCTTTTTTTTTTTTAAATATATATACCAAACAAGAAAATGGTCGTTATCTGAAGATAATCTCTTCTATATCTTCTCATATCCTCATAAAAGAAAACAGCAGCAAAAGACTACAAAAGGCTGTGCACAGGTAGTCTGAGTCTCTCAGATCAGTCAACTACACAAAGAACTACTTGTTTTACTGTGGTAAAGAACCTAAAATCACTAATGCAACAATGCAGCACGGCGGTAATAGAAAGATTTTCAATGCAAGAATAGATTAAGAAAAGAAATAATGCAGATTTATTGTATGGACATACATCAGCAGGAAAAATTTAATGAATCCCATAACATTCTAAACATAGACAATAAACAAAACTTAAATAATATAGTGAAGAGGAAAATATGGTCCTACTTATGATGCAAAAAATATTTTCTGAGCCTCAGTTGAAGTCCTTCAATCGTTTTTTGAGCATGTCCATTGATTTCTTTCGTGCACTTTGCTTCGTGTTCCTGGTTGCAAGGCTTCCAAAGATCCCATCAGGGGTATCCTTGAATTTCTCACAGACAGTAGCAACCTTCTTATAATCCAAAGCATTGTAGTTTTTCTCTCTTATCACAGGATTCATGAAGTTCTCAGGCTGACTGCTCGACAAAAGGTTGATTAATTGGCGTGCTTCAATCAAGCAGCCTCTAAAACTACCTTCCTTGTACACTTCACTCAATCCCATACTGTGAAATCTTTCATCTGCAAAATTCTCTAACATCTGTAGATCATTGTTGATGCCGATAACTGCAGAAGGACTAAACCTCTTGACACTATCACTAAGAAAAGCGGCCACTATAGAGTTGGAAATGTGCTCTAAAGCCCCACTTCCAATCTTGTATAATGAATCTAAAGGCAAAATTTGCTGCGCTGTGGACATGATGGTGTCCAGGTAAATAATGACTTCATTTATATAGTCATTTCCATTCTCGGCTATATCCTCCGAAGTCCACTTGATATTTTCTGTGAGCGCCATAAACTCATCCAACTTATTATTCACCAAATTCAGTAAAGCAAGATAAGCAGCATCTCTTGAAGTTTTTAGGACCACCTTTGCAGTTAAACAAGCTTGAGTCCTTTCAACTGATCGCACTGGGATCCCACATAGCTGGGCTGCATTTCGAAGAAAAAAATCACAAGCTCTTTCGAGAACAGATATATTTGCAGCAATTTGCATGGCTTGAGAGACACCAATGCTGCTGCTTTGAATCGTATTGAGTATCACCTCATTCAATACATCAATCAGAAGCCTGTCTAAGTACTTCTTCACGACATCGTAAAAATTACCATGCACGCCATGAGACAAGTAATCAACAGACCCTTTAATGAATGATCTGACAATGCGGCAGGAATCAGGCACCATGGAGGAGAATGGTGCAATATAAGGGAAGGCTGGCATTATATCTGAGGTCTGGAGATTGAATAACAGGACATTGGTTTCATAGTCCGCATCCTTTTTCATAACCATCTGCTCATAGGAATCCTGAGCAAGAGCATTAACAATTTGTTCGTGACACTCGTCCAGAAGAAGCTTATGGTATTTGTCTCTGCAATTGTCTAGTGCCTCAAGTAGTGGACCAACTTCATACCCATATTGTCTAAGAGTAGATCCAAGAAGAGTAATATAATCCTTCACAAGGAGAAGATGAGTTGTGGAATCCATATGGCAGAACTGTTCCTCCAAAACAGATGTCATTTTAGCTAAAGCAGTTTCCCACATTGTGTCCACCTGCTCAGCTGAAAGTAGACTCCCAGCAGTCCTCAGGACCCGATCCTCCACTATAAAGAACCCTGCAATTTGAGCCAAAAATGTCTGATAAGATTCAACAAAAGGCTGCACTGAAGAGATTTGCAAGTCTGAATTAAGCTGCAACATGCGATTTCTGTAGTAATATTCCCGAAACTGCTCTGGGATTCCTAGGCAAGCGTGAATGTGATATGCTCGATAAAGAGGTGTCAGGTCAATCTTCAAAACAGAGTCTTCATCCAATTCTTCAACGTCTAAAGTGAAAGCAAGCTCTTCTAAACCAGAAATATTTTGCTCCTCTGCTTTCCTCTGACGTTCTAGCATTTCCTCATCCCTCTGACGCACCGATGCAGCATGACCTATTGCTGTTTGTCCAATAACCTTTGCAGAACTCCTTATGTGTACTAGCCACTCATTGAACTGACTACAAACTTTCTTCTCAATATGCGATTTAATTACCGGAATTCTCTGCTGTATCACCATTCTAAGAGCCTTCACGGGAATATTCTGCAAGAAATTTTTCTCAATCAGATCGACTGTCTTCAGTGCCGGATAAAATTGGCCTTCAGAAATGTGATTGTTACACTTGACACAAAGTTCCAACACCTGTACGCAATTCTTTGACATTTTGATAGCTTCAGTCACATTCGTCTTGATTGCATAAGATTGAAGAAGCTCCTCAAGTTTAACCAAAAGAGCGCTCCCAACCTCTTGCAACCTAAAATTATCACTTGATAGCTCTCCTTTCAGCTCTTCAGCATCAACCAAGACGCCCCGAAGCTCATCGACCGCAAGAATAAATTCCTCGTAGTGCGTTTTGCAGAGATCCTCAATCTCAACTTCCTTCTTCTTCACCACATTTTTGAGCTGGTGAAGGAGTGACTCTGGTCTCCCCATTTCAAAGGCATGCCTAACAAGAGGACCCACATCATCTCCATTCGAAATTAAAGTCGCAAGGACTAAGTCCTCCCCTGTATCCCCATTCTCTGTAACAATTTTCCTCTTCGGTTTCACATCCATCAGTCTGACCAATCCTATCCAAAATCAACATACAAATCAAACAAAACCAATCTTATATCTCAGAAATCCTCGACATTTTTACATTTGCGCAATATGTAATCTCCCTATAACTCAAATTGAAAACTCAAAACCTAAACCACCTACCTATATATACTCTAAATACAAGGATTTTTGTCCTGAGCAAACAACTAAAAGCATCTTTGTCTAAAAAATCCAGATGTAGATCGAAAATTTATTCCCTCTATGTTTACGAAAGACCCAGAAAGAGCATAAAAAATACAAGCTTAATCATATCCGTGTAGATACATAATTTTGTATCAACAACATCCTTACACTTCCCCAAATGAAAATAACAAAAGGGAAAGCATCAAAAATCATCAATGCGAAAAATTCTAATGATGAAAAGGAGATTGTTCAAAATGGGCATTTAGGCATTGCACCAAATGGGTCCATATCTTTATAAACCCCTAAATCAAAACATCACGAACATGAGACACATATTTCAAATTCAGCTGCACAACAAAAAACACGTCGTAAAAGATGCAGAAGTAAACCCAAATCCAGATTTCCTTTTCTCAACCAAAATAAATAATGAAAGAAAAACGAGGCTTTTGATTGAGAAAGCGAACTCACAGACAGAGAAGGTGGCTTTGTTTGTAGAGAAACTCCAGAGCTGAAAGTGAAAGCGAACCCCAATGCCTTCTTCTTCTTATTTTTCTTTTTCCTGAAATTTCGTTGTTTTCAGAGAAATCTTGTTGCTTATTTTTCTCTTTCTCGCAAACTTTGAATATATCTCAGCGTTGTTTCTGTTGTTTCTATTGTTTCGTTGTAATCCACTTTGCAGCCGAGCGTACAGCCTTTTGAAGTGGGAATTGCTATTTCCACGCCCTCGTTTTGCTCCTTTCCCGGTGGGAGATAGTACTTTGGCCGGCTCGTATGTTTTTGGATTTATGGAATTAGGGATAAAATCACCTTTATACCTAGTTTGCTTCTTTCCTATTTTACCGAACAGTTAATTTATTGTGATAATTTAATAAATTTGTTCGTCTTTTAAATAATATTTTAGTAAATTAATTATTTTAAGTTGGGGAGGGCTACAGTAGGGGCGTCCCTACGTAGGACCACTCTTTATATACCGTTTGATGGGAATCTGTGGGGAATAACGGGAATCTGTGAGGAATCTGTTTATACACAGATTCCCATCAAACGGTGTATAGACAGGCCCTCTGCCTACTCTAGACGCGCCCTTTTAAATTAGTGTAAGGATATAAATTTATAACAGATTTTAAATCTAAAGATTAATATTGATAATAACTAAAATAGAAAGTACAAATTGAACAAAATGTCAAAATACAAGATATAAAAGTAATTTTATAGCATGGACCCACACATTACGGACCCACACCAAAACTTAACTCCTCAAAAAAAAAATTTCGACAATTTGCAATATATTTATGTTCTATGAAAAAATTAGGGCCCATTTGGTTCGTGATTTGAAAATGGATGATTTGAAAAAGGGTAATTAAACAGAGAATTTGAGAATTAGGAAGAAAAACGTGTTTTTGAAAATGTGTTTAGTTGATATATTTTCTTATTTTTTTCGGATTAAAAAATTTAAAATTGTGTTTGATAGTGTTATATTTGAAACAAGATAAAAACTATATATATTTATATTTTAAATGATATATATATTAATCTAATCCGATGTACTTTTTTTTTCCCTCAAAGTGGCCCCGGGGCACTAATTCATTCAATAAAGTGAAAACAATAACCCAACATAACTTAATAAATAGATAAACAAAGCACAAAAGGACAGAAAAGAAAGAGAAAAAAACTGGTTCCTATGCCTGGGCCACCCAGGAGCACCCAAAGTAGACGATCCATCTGAGAAGACAGATACTGGAAGATAATCAGGCTCCAGTCTACCAAAGACGAGGTTACATGCTGCCCAGCGAGCTACATACTTCATTCAGTGCATATGTGATACTAGCTTTTTTTTTTTTTTTTATAATAAGAATTTTATTAAAGAGCTCGAAGGCAAGAGACAAAATAACAAATGACCGTCCAGGGCCTCCAGAAACAAAAGCAAAACCAGAGAACTCGCTCCCAGAACAAATAATCCGAACAATCAAACGAATCTTCAAGGTGACTGAAACTTGTGTTCAAAAACTGAAATTAGCTCTTGACAATCCGATTCTAAGACAACGAAATGAAATTTCTTTTCGAGTACCCCATTTAAATCCGCACATAACACCAATGCTTCAGCAACCAGTGGGTCTTGGCGAGCTCATGAATCTCAGTAATGGCAATCCTGCGACCCTGCACAGCTCTTCCATGCCCCCGTCCGCAAGTTCGTTCCCGAGAACAATCCGATCTCGAGCACCCGATCGTCTTCCTCTTCCTCTCACAATATCATCACCATCTTCCTCTCTCCACTGATCTAGAGCACCTAATCGTCTTTGACCTCGACCCTGACGTTTGGAACCGAGGAAGAAGAGATGAGTTTTAGAAAACGTAAGATTGATGTTTTCAAATTTTCGGATTTTTTTGGGAAAATTTTCAAATTCTATACTTGAAAATGGGCTACCAAACAAGTTTTTATGGGCCTATTTTTATTTTTTTAGTTTTCAAAACATAAAACTGAATTTAAAAAGGGTACTAAACAGGCCCTTACATTTTTATACTTTATATTTTGACGATTTGTTCAGTTTATATATTAAAATTTAGTTATTATCAATATTAATCTTTAAATTTAGAGCTTATAATAAATTTATACTCTTTCTAAATCAAACAATAATTTTGACTATTTGGTTTTACTAAAATACCCTTTTCAAAGTTTAAAGATATGTATTTAAAAATAATCTAAATTTAAAACTAAAATAAAATAAATAATTTAATGACAAATATTAACGAGTTTTTTTTTTTTTTTTTTTATCTAAATTTAAAACTAAAATAAAATAAATAATTTAATGACAAATATTAACGAGTTTTTTTTTTTTTTTTTTTCATGAAGACAAGTATTAGCAATTTAATTCTAAAAAAATGAAACCTATAATTTTTTTTAGGTAAATTAAATAGTTGAAATTGGTGTTTGACTCAAAAAGGGTATAATTTTGTTACAAGTTTTAAATTTGAAGTCTAGAAAGCTAATGTTGATAATAACTAAAATGCAAGATATAAAGTGAACAAACAGTCAAAATGTAAGATACAAAATTTTAATTAACCCTTTATCTATATAATTCTAATAATTTAAGATTCGTCCAATAATGTATGGGTCCATTTTTTAATTTAAAATAAATAAATTCTTTCTAATTTGATCAACTGGTTTAAATAGAAAAGCTTTGCCGATATGTCTTAAAAATAAGCTTTATCATAGAATTCTCATAATTTCAATCTTACTTTTCCAATGAAAAAATTTAAATTGTTTTTTCAAATTTTGCACTTAATAGTAGGGTTTTGCAAAAAAACAGATGACCCGAAAAAATCAGACTAAACTACTAATATTAATAATAATAATAATAAAAAGAAAAAATAACCCAACTTAGACTTGGGTGGGCTGTAGCCTCCAATTCTATATATTGATCGAGTTTGAGAAAGGAGATAATCCGCCCAATAAAAAGCTAACCTATCTAATGAAAATGAGTTTTAATTGTTATTTAAAAATATATTATTATATTATACAAAATGAAAAAGAAGACGACCCTGAATCTTTTTTTTTTTTAATAAAAAAGTGGGGCTTAACTAATGACCACCGCTTATTATAAAGGTAAAGGAAAATAACTCACACAACCGTCACTATTAAGGTTTGAACTCTTGAACCCCCAAACTCACACATACATCCTTCAAACGTTGGACAACTGAGCTAGCCTAAGTTGGCGAGACAACCCTGAGTCTAATTGTGCCCATACACACATTACTTTTTGTTCTTTTACTCTCAACTCTCTCAGTGTTGCCGCCTACTTTCTCAGTCTCTCATCTAATAATGTCTATAAATTCGCAATCAAAACCCGAGCTGCCTAATGAAAAATAGATTTAATCCATATTTAAATATGTATATATCTATATTAGACAAGATGAAAAAGAAGAAGATCCTTATCTATACTCGCATCAATTTGTGTGTCTTTTACTCTAAACTTCTTTTAGTGTTGCCGCCTATTTTCTCAGTCTCTCATCTCTCAGCCTCTCAACCCTCCCATGGTCGCTCCATTTCCTCGCTAAAGCCTCCTCATGCTCAAGCTCAAGATCTCGATTAGGATAGGAAGCCCCAGTTCCAAATCCATGCTCTCAAATTAGTCAATGTTGTGTATGTTTGCCGACACAAATCCCTGTGCTCGAGTTCTTATTTTGATGTTTGGGTTTGGTTATACTTTGTAGGCTTACAGCTTAATCTGTTTTGAGCATGTATAGTTTTAACTTTTGAGAAAACAAAATCACTTTACTTTTGATTTTGATTATTGCTTCTTGATTTATGTGGTTTAGTGGCTTTGACTCAGTTCATCTGAAAAAAGAGGAGGGGGAGGAAGGAGGGGAGCAGGTTCACTCGACCAATCGAATCAATTTGCTGGCCAGTTTACACCTGCTTTTACAAACATTGGGTGGGTTCAGGTTGTAAGTTGGCAACTCAAAAATTAGTCGGGTGGGTGGTGTAACCCATCCAATCCAACTGAAGCTCTACCTTACTTAACAGTCTTTCATAAGGGAAATTCTACTATGCCATATACATATATATATATATATATTCACTGTGCATGTATAATATTGTTTATTTTTATACCTTATATTCTTTTATTTTTCACTATATATAATATACCTTATAATTTGAGCTATTATCAATATCGACCTTATGATTTAAAATTTGTAATAAATTTGTACATCTCTAAATCAAACAATAAGTTTGACCATTGAGTTTACCAAACTAGCTTATTAAACTTTAGAGATATATTTAGAAAATATTTAATTTTAAAACTACTGAAAATTAATAATTAAGATAAGAAACAATAGAACATAAATTGAAAATACAAAAACATTAGATTTTTCAAATCCTTTTTAAATGTATGTGTTAGCCCATGATTGATTACTCAAGATGGGGCTTTTACAGAAACTATACTAAACTATAAAGCATAGAACACAAATTTTCAACTATTGGAGGCAAACACTTAAAATAAATAAGAAAAATCAACTCAAATACAAATTTTCAAACTTTTGAAATAATTTTACAGTTTTAAGCTTAAGACAGTTTAATTTATTTAGAAAAAATGAACCAATTCAAGATAAGATATGTACAATGTAATAAATCAATAAAATATATGTAATGTAATAAATCAAATACAAGATTAACATAAAGATATACCTTATTTAGACATAGTCATCTTAATTATTCATCTTCAAGCTTATGAATGATAGTTTTACCCAAAATTCATTTATCTGTAGGCACCCAATCCTACGGGACGGATGATAACTGCTTATTCGGGTATGCAAGTCGGGTATAAAATATTGAATTCAATACCCCGAATTACGTATGCTATGGGGTACTTGACCCGTACCCGTACCGATAATATATTATACATGAATTTTAAAAATAAATTTGTCTAACGTAGATATATATCTCTTTTGTGAGAAACTTAAACCATTACTAAAAACAAGCCGAACCCAACAGGCCAAGCCCAACACATACATCTCACAAAGGGAAGAGGAGCTAACGATTGAGGGAGTGAACTCTGCAGTTGCATTTTCTCTCGTCGATCAAATTGAAGGGCACCAATTACCTTCCCCCAACTACTATTTTCTCATTCATATATGTTCTGTATCTACATATTCGTTTCTCTGTCTGCTATTCTCTTCTTTTATTTCAAAAAAAAAAAGAGAAGAAAAGAATTTTTCTTTTAAGAGAAAAGTGTACAGCAACAAGTATTTGATTCTCTTATTTGTTTATATATATATGTGGGCACCAATCCAGTAATTTTTTCTACCTATTTATAGGTATTTTTTACCCAATTAAAATTCATCATGCACATTTTTTCATTGTAAAAGTAGAGCTGAAAAGATCATTAGATAATATTATTTATTGTTATTATTTTTTCTAACTACTCAAATCAGGTAACTATTAGATAATGATCTAACAGCTAAAAAAAATACTTATAGATAAGAAAAAAAAATATTTACTGGTTTATAGCCCGATACATATATGTGTAACACCCTCTAGTTTAACTATTTTGTAAAAGATGCAGAAGTAAACCCAAATCCAGATTTTCTTTTCTCAACCAAAATAAAAAATGAAAGAAAAACGAGGCTTTTGATTGAGAAAGCGAACTCACAGACAGAGAAGGTGGCTTTGTTTGTAGAGAAACTCCAGAGCTGAAAGTGAAA